>JAUELO010000271.1:2508413-2521438 GCA_032357855.1 Amphibolips quercusostensackenii | reverse complement strand
CTATACAATTCGGTGTAGATTTTTGCACTAAAAGTCTTTAAAATGAATTAAAAAATTAAAAATCCCTCAGGAAAAAGTTAGGGAATTTTGAAGTTGGGTTGTTGCAAACCTTGTAAATGAGCATTTTAGCCTAAGATGTATCCTGTGCATCTGCAAGATGCATTGTAAGGTTTTGCATACAAATGTAAAACGAGTGCAGAAGCTAAATTGGGAATATTATCCAGCGAATATATGTATTTATTTATTCATTTATCCTGTGTAAATGTGTCTCAAGGAGTGACAAAAGTGACTTTTGTTTCACGGATCTTGCAAGTTTTCTAGGACACAATATCTATACTCTTCTCACTTATCCGATCTCTCGACCTTGCCTCGTGCTAGTGATGTAACTAGAAAAGACACTCGATATAGGGACTCACTTCTAAGACTGGTTATTTTATTTAGAGCAATTCTATTTAACTACAAAAGTCTCCGTGGATCAAGAAATTGAGGAAGTCTTTTGATTCTGAGTTTCACTCCAGGGATTGCAAGAATTGCCCGTTAGCTAAATTTGCCGGAAGATGGTCTCGGCCCATGGTTTGCTTTCAAAAGAGGTACAGGATGTCACCATTGAAGGAATAATAGAGCGTTTAAAGCTCCGTTGCTTCCTTTTTTCAAAGACATTTGAGGATTGCTGACCTCATATCAGTTCAGGCAATATGAAAAGATCTCCAATTTGATTTTACTTTAGAGAAGCTATTAAGCGGTTTGTGAGAAAATTTAGTGTCCATAATAAATTCTGTCCGCAAGAACAGATGCAAATGACTATTAAAGAAAACCGAATGATTTTTTATTCAAATTATCAACATCTGGAATGTGTTTTCTTTATCTTATCATGTAGAATGACTTTAAATGCTGATGCCAAAGCAGGATTCAAACCTAATCGATATACGTGATAGTTCCCCTATGCATTTGAATACGTCGTGTTGGGAATGATTCACTGAGGGTGGATCAGAGATCCTGATTTTCGTCCCTTTTCCTGAGTCATCGTCATTCTTGTAAAGATAATCTATAGATAGAAAGTAGACAGAAACCATGAGTCATAGGGAGTTTTCAAATTAATTAATCAGGGCTTGGCTTCTGCAAAATTTTTTCGTTTTCCTCCCTAGTGTAAATTTTAATAAAATTGAAATTTTCAAAATTCATTCGTTACTGTAAAACTTTAAACTCAAAAAATTCTACATACTATTCTAATTTAAAAACATTAACATAGTTCAACAATTTTAAGTTGAGAATTTTCTAACATCTGTTTCTGTGCAATATGCACTAAAGCCTTTTGAAATTCTGCAGGTTCTCTTATGATTATCATGTTTGCGAAATATAAAGTGCAAGGACCTCAAGACGATGTAACAGTCAATTAAATTAAACGGTTCAGACTGTCGAAACGATTATGAATAACGGCTGGATACACATTAGATTACATTGCACACGTACGTATAACGTGTATCGTCCAATGAGAAGAGGTGCAGTCTTGTATCGATGATGCAAGAACTTCATTGTATAAGCCGTTGATTGTAAAACGCTAATAGAAACGCTGCAACCTCGGGAAAATACACTTCCGCAAAAAAGTTAGTAAATGTGTAGAGTTGTAGCCTCTAGACTCTGTAGTTGGAGACTGTACACACACAAATCCGCATACCGCAGTATTGCGAAGAACCGCAGTAATTCATAAATTACTCTTTAAGATACTCATCGGATTATCTCTATGGGAACGTTAATTATAAGATGGTTTATTAACGCATAACTATTTCGTTAATAACTTAACTCGTTAAATAATCAACCTACTCAGAATTAGTATTACACGTAAAATATGAACATAAATAATCAAACATATTAGCAAAATCGATTACTGTTAAAGGATAAGGATGTTGCTAACCAATTGTATTTTCACAAACGAAATGAACTAAAAACATGTATGGATTCCGGAAAAATTTAGACTTAGTAGAAGAAGACATATCATTAAAGAAGGATAATCACATAAGGTGGGACTAATTTAGTTCTTAATTGGAAATTGTTCATTGGTGAAGAAACAATATTCAAAAATCTAATAAGAGTTTTTGGGGCTTCTTTGTCGTTTTTAAAATCCAATTTTCTCCAAACACTTTGGATTATTTAAAAATAAATTAGTTCATGAATTCATATGTATTCATGTTATACTTGGCTTCAACTTGAAAGATTTCAAAAATCTTCAAAATATCAATCTTTTATAGTTCACACTTATTTTGAACTCGTGTTAATTCTAGTATCTAGTTTAATGTAATTTTTAACTGTATTCCTTTTTAAACTCAAATCTTTTCTATTTTATGCCCTATTAATTGGTCAGGATTTCTAATCAGAAAATTTTTAAACTCTATTCTTGTAAGATTGCGTAATGCTTTCTTTTTGATTTTTGTCAATGTGTAATTTGAATTTGTATTATTGATAGAAGATGAATGCTTTTATTTTTATTCCAGGAAGCCATTATACTTTCAGATAGTTAAATTCTTTAAAGCTTTCACAATTTTGAATATTATAATGCATATATTTACAATATTGTGTAATTATAAATTTTTCAATTTTAACCCTTCTTTAATTTGAAGTTGTCCACGTTTGAAACTTTAATATAAAATTATTCAAGCTTAGACGTTTTCATTTAAAATTGTCGAAACTATTAAGGTTTTTCTTTTGGAAATTGCAGTTTTTAATTTAAATGTAGACCATTTTTTCAGTTTTAATATAACGTAATTTTTCAAATTTTAACTTTAGAAGTTTTAGGGGAATGAGAAGAATTTGATGAAATTCCTAAAAATTCAAGGTGTATTTCAAAATAATTTAAGTAAATTGGAAACAATTAAAAAGTATGAAAAAAAATTCATTGAATTCAGTAAGTTTGCAATCATTTTAGAAAAATTCAAGGAAAGTCAAAAGTATTTGATGGAATGCCTAAGAATTTAAGGTTGAACTCCAAATTATAGAACTTGATCAAAAAATTCCTTGAAATCTTTCAAAATTCACAACAATATTGCAAAACCTTTAGCATCGTTTCAACTTATAGAAATCAATTAAATATCCCTTTCAATCTTTTTAAATTACCTAAAACATTTCAAATCCTTTGAAATTCAATAGAAAATTCCTTGAAATCTTTTAAAATATCCTAAAATATCTCAAATCTTTTACAATATTGTGAAATCTCTTGCAATTTTTTAAAGTTCGTGAAAATTCATTAGAATGTTTAAAAATACCTTGACAAAAAAGGATCTTCAACATCTGAAGTCTTTACTTATGGTCTGAAGTATGTCGTAAAAAATCAAACTTTTTATTTTTATAATTTATTATATTACTCATAAATATAACATCGCTTAACTAACATCTGTTTTTTAAAAACTAAAAATACCTTAAAATATTTCAAATCCTTTAAAATGTTTTGAGATCCCTTGAAACTTTCTAAAGCTCTTGAGAATTCCTGGGATGTTTAAAAAATACCCTAAAATCCTTTGCAATTCCTGCAGATTATTGAAAATTCTTCTGAATTTTTTGGAAAACCTGAAAAGATTTCAGATCCTTGGAAATCCTTTGAAATTTGGTCAATCTTTTGAAAATGCATTGAAATCTTAAAAATTTAAGATCTTTTGAGTGAGTACTATAAAGTGATCTTTCCATTTTGAAAAGTGACTATAGTGACTTTATCGTAAAAAAGTGACTAAAAGTGATTGTGTGGCAGTCCTGCTTTGTCCTGACTTTTCTCATTTTTCTGACCTGTGGCTATCTGGCTTACTCATTTTTGAAGAGTAAAAATAATTTTCTCTTAAGAAATGAAAAATAAATAAATTTTAAATAATCACTAATGAGCTTGTTTCAAATCTTGCGAAAAAATGTCTTTAAAAAACTCCAGTTCGATTTCGCAATATGTATTCAGACCCTTATTAAATTTACGTGGAACTAACTTGCGAAATAAAAAAATGGCCTCGGATTTCGACACTGAAACTCTGCGACTGGATGCTAGTTTCAAAACGAGCTGCTTCGATTTCGATTGCTTATCTCAGTTTGCTGATGTCTTATGATATATTATACTTTTACGAAACATTCTAAAACAATAAAATCTAAGAATTATATAAGAAATTGCTATTTTTATTCTTTTTAATAAAAAGTGTGCAATGAAAAAAGGAAATCGTAAAATGGATAATTAGGAAATAAATATCATTTGAATAACGTATTTCTAAAGAGCAATTATCGACAGAAATTGCTGAGCGACAACTTTTGAATAGACACTATGCATGACCGCGAAAATTGCACTTTAACAAGACAAGATACCACATGTAATTCTTTATTTTCTTTAATTTCTCATGAAGAAACTTTGTTAGTTAAGATGATAAGTGTTGGAGAAGACAATGGGTCATAAACTTTCCAACGATTCCTTGAGGAAAAGGCTTGTTTGCCAGACTAGAGCTGTCATTAGTTTTTATCTTGTTTATGTGTGTACGATGTGAGTGCACAGTGTTCCGTTTATTTTAATTAATTGGCAAAGCCTAATTGACAATTACACGAGTATAGCCACCCACGAATCGTTACAGGAGTTTAATCAACGATCAAATACTACTTCTTCTTTCGTGAATAGAAGGCTGCAAACTTCGACCGGATGCTGCTAATGACCTTGAACCACGGGCGGTATTTCGGCAGGAAATTGGTGTGTCTTGTTCTTTGGTCTCTTGCTAAATTTCATTTCCTGAACCGAACATTCTAGTTTTTATTGGACTATTAGGATTAGGTTGGAGCAGCTAGGGGCCATTCGTAAACTATGTTACCAATTTCGAGATATCCCCCCTCCCCTCACCCAAAAATTAGCGTGGTCCAAAATTGTCTCAAAACGAAATAGTTGAATTTTCAACCTGAAAACTCCCTTTAATTGAACAATTTTTAATACCAGAAAGATTGAAACGTTTAAATAATTATATGATTTTATAGTACATAAAAGTTTTAAAAATTAAACTATTTTTAGATTCGAAATTTTGAAAGTTACATTCGGTACAAATTGATGTATAATTTTCTGGTACAGTATCATCTACAACTTTTCGTTCAACTGTTGTTGATTACTTTACTAATGAAAGAGATTGCGAAATTTCATCATCATTATTATTATAATTTTGCGAGAGAAGAGCCAGCAGAATCTGATAAAATTTTCTCTAACAGATTACGTATAATGTGAACGGTTTATTGTCGCAGCTGTAGTGACTTTAATTTGATAAAACATTTTCTAATTAACTGAAGATAATTATTGAGTTAACTAAAGTCCATTAAGCTTATGATTGATGCTGTTTCCATTACATCCACAGCAGTTCAACAAATAACATTAAGTTGAAGTGCTTTAAACTCAAATTTTGGAAATTGAATCTTTACAAAATGTATATTTTCAAACTCAAGTTGATCAGAATTTTACACTATCGAATTAAAAGCTTTGATAGTTAAACAATAACAAATTTAAGGTGTTTGAAATAAAACAATTTTGAATGTAAGGGGTTTCAAATTTACAATCTTAAATTGAAGCATTTAAAGTTTTTTTATTTTCACATTTAAATTTTTTATACTTTGTTTCAAAATGAAAGTCTTAAAACAAATTCTACACTTTCGACAGATATATACTAGCTTTTAAAATTGAAAAACTTTGAACTAAGTAAATTTAAAATCAATTATAGGTAACATTGTATAATTTTTAAAATTTTTTCTAAAAATTTTCGCACGACTTTTTAATAATTATTTCAAAGGATTGTATGAAAAATTGTACAATATTTTTTAATTTGTGTACATAACTTTAGTTTCAATTTTCTATTCCGGCATAGTTTATCGTCAATGTTTTTTTTTGCGGTAAGAACTCTGCCAGAATAGAAAAAGAAAGGGTGATTTTTTTGACAGATGGTAGTTTTGTTTCATCGACCTCTGCCCTTTGAAATTCTTTATAATCAAGTTGCACAAAAAAACGTTGAAGATAAAATATGCCGGATGAGAAAATGAAAATCTGTCATAATATGCTGGATTTTAAAAATAATGGACGCGCCTATTGATTAGAACTTACTCAGCTTTTTCAGCAACGATAGTACTTTTTTCGGTTACTTCTCTGCTTTGGTACTTTTCCTCCTGGAAAAGGGTTTGGGATTTGACGCGGGAAGGAATGTGGCAATCCCTTTTCGCCCTTCTTCAGAAGAGAAAATGGTACGGAAGAGAAAAATATGCCGGAAGAGAACATCAAAATCCGGCACAATATGCCGGAAGAGAATACGCAGCGTTTTATCATTGAAGAATAATAGACAAGATTAGATGATTTTGATTGTTTTTATGTGATTAAGGTCTGAGAATATTTGAAATTAGTTGTAAAAAAATGTGAAATTGTTATTTTTAGGCCCTGACTACAGGGGACAGGGGCGGTGAAGCCCTTTTACAAGCTCACCTGCGCCTGGAGGGAACCGGAGCCACCAGCGGTGTGGCAGGTGTGGTAGATGCACCCGGAGGTCGACGGTACCTTCTCCTCGAGGGTCACCACGGCGACCTACACGCCTACGTGAGGGCGCGCAGAAGGCTACGTGAACCGGAGGCAAGGAGACTTTTCCGTCAAGCCGCCAGGGCCGTAGCCAAGTGCCACCAAAATGGAGTTATTCTCAGGGATCTCAAACTTAGGAAATTTGTCTTTGCCGATGAAGCACGGTTAGTTTACTGATTCATTTATTACATTCTTTCCAATTTTTTCATCATCATTATTATGTTTATGGCCTCATGTTTCTGGTTATTCAATTTAGAGAAAAAAATTAAAAACGTAAACTTAAGTCGTATAGCAGAATTTTGAAACAATAAAACTTTTTTGACATACTTCTCTTGCTTTAAGGCTTTTTGTGTAATGTCGTTACAAAAGTTGATTTTTTCTGAGTTTATGTTTTTAGAGATTTTTTTTTCTAAAATTATTATTTATTTTTACTAGCATCGTAAAACGCATGCGTGCAGTTTTTCGTATTGATCGGAAATCATAATTTTTATTACAAAATAAATATTTCGAATAACACTTTATATTTTAAGTATATTTATTTGCTTTTAAGGTTATATTAATATAATTTTCTTAAAATTCTTGAGTAAAATCAAAAAGATTTTTGAAGATTTCAGATCATAATTTTTAACAAAATAGTTGTTAAATCCTCAATTTGAAGCTATTAACTTTAAACCAGTTTAATTATTAACCAAAAAAGATTAAATGTTTTTTAAAAGAGATGGATTTTTTCCAAAAAATTAAATTTTTAGTCTCGAAATTATGAATGTTTAACAAAAATTTAATTTTTAACCAAATAGATGAATTTCATACTAAAAAGAATGCATTTTTTACGATATAGTTACATTGTCAACCGAAGAGATGAGTTATCGACTAAAATTATGAACCTTCAAACGATTAATTTTCAACCAAAAAGATTAATTTTCTATAAAAAGATGAATTTTTAACAAAAAAAGTTAATTTTCAACCAAGTCAATTAAAAAAAAAGACGAATTTTGAACAAAATACATGGATTTTACCCAAACTAGTTACATTTTTGATCAAAGAGATGGATTTTGAACTAAAATGATGATTCTTTAAAAAAAATTTGTTAATACAGTAGTTTAAACTTTAACCAAGTAGTTAAATTTTCTACAAAATACATGGATTTTCAACAAAATTGTTACATTTCCAATTAAAGGGATGCATTTTGAAAAAAATATGAATCTTAAAAAAAATGAGTTTTTAATAAAGTGGTTTAAATTGTAACCAAGTTGTTGAATTAAAACGAAAAAGAATTTCCAATGATAAATGTAATATGCAATTAATATTTCAGCTAAAAAATATTTTTGTTTTACATCAAAAAAAGTAGAATCCTCAACCAAAACAGATTGGTTTTTCTAACCAATAATAATTAAATTTCTACACAAAGAAATACATTTTTAAACCAGAAAGGATTTTCAGTCAAGAATGAAAAAAAAAATCCAACCAAATTATAATCTGAGGGGAAAAATAGTTTTTAATAAAATTTTTTTGAGTAACTTTTATTTATTTTATTTTTATTTTACAGGATCTTATAAAATTTTAGGAAAAATTCGAGTCAATTCAAAATATATTGAGGACTACTAGAACTTTGGAAGGAACTAAAAAATGTTTCATAGATTCTTGGAAATCTTTCAAAGTTATAAAATATTTGCAATCTCTTCAAAACTTCTTAAATTGCTAAATATCTTTAATAATGAGTCGAATTTATATTAATTTTTTTTGAATTCTGCAAAATTAAAAAAATTGCCTTAAAATCAAAACAAAACGTCATTAAAAATGTTCCCAGGAATGTTATGAATTTTTTTTATTTTCTTGAAACGTTTTAAAAATCTTGAAAAGCTTTGGTTTTTTTTTTGAAAATTTTCAAAAATTTACATTTTGTTTAAAAAATGTTGAAATTTTTTCGAATTGCAAATTATTTTAAAATCTTTTCAAAACCTGGAAACCTTCTCAATTTTTTAAAATAATTCGGATTTTTCCTAAAATGTGTTTTAAATTCTGGAAAATTGTAAAAAGTGACTGAGAATCTTCCAGATTCTTTTTTGAAGATTTTGGAAATGTTTTCAAATATTCTCTTAAAATTAATTTTTAAAAAATAAAAAAATCAGGTTACATTTTCCCATGATTAAAAAAAAAAATTTATTATTATTTTGAAACCTTTCAAAATCCTTAAAAAGCCTTATAATCTAATTACAAAATCTGCAAAAATCTACATTTTGTTGAAAAATTGGAAATCTTGTTAACATTTTTTTGTTTTGTTTTTTAAAACTAATAAATACTTGAAGTTTGTCTAAATGGACCAATTAACGCTATTTTTTTTGTCTAGTGGCTTTTTTGGTCACGAAAAATTGAAAATTTTTGGTTTAATATCGTCTACATTCTCTTTCAAAATAAAAAAAATATCATTTGAAGCTTCTCCAGAAATCTTACCAATTTTTTTTATTCTTTTCAAACCTTTCGAAATTCTTAAAAAGCTACTTTTTTGAAATCTTTAAAAATCTACATTTTGTTTTAAATTTTGTAAAATCTTTCCAAGATTAAAATTATTTCGGGTCCTTTCGAAACTTCTAAAACTTTAAATGTAGTATAATAATTAAGTTTTTTAAATAAAATTTTAAATTCTGCAAATTGAAAAAAAATTGTCTTAAAGTTTTTTGACATATTTTGAAAGCTTCAAAACTTAAAATTAAATTTTTTAAATAAAACATATATCATTTTAAGTTTTCAAAGCATGCTATTAAAATCTTCTCTATTATCAATAATATTTAGAAAAATTTAGAAATACATTGGTAATCTTTATTAATAGATAAGTAAACTTAAAACAGCCACTCTAAAAATCATATTCACGCAGTTTCGCAATCAGTCAGGTTTTCGACAACAATATATGATAGATCTCGTGCTTACAACTTTTTATTAAAATGAATTATTCATTAGGAATGACTTATTATTCTGAATTTATTTAGTCGGATGATATAAATGTATATGAATCATTAGGAAAAATATAAAATTTCACTTCGTTTCGTTCGGGTACCTGTTATTTATTTTATTGCTGTCATTTTTAAATTTATATTTTTCATTCCCAAAACTTTATTTGACAGTGCGGAACTATAATAAGGAATTATTGTATATAAGTTTTATTTGATAAGAAAAGAAAAATAGTTATTTTTAAATATTTTTTTCAATTTTATTTCAGCTCAATTTTCTATAAACTCATTTTGAACTTCAGTAATGCTCGCTGTAATGAACAATGCAAAAACAAAAGCAATTGAATATCTTTCAATGCTCCTATTTCTCAAAATGAACCAGTTGTACCCGTTATGGTTCATTTTTGTTTCAAGAAGTTTTAGCGCCGTTTTTTTTTTTTTTTGTTCGAAATGAAACTCAATATTTTTTTCTGTGTAACTTCGAGTCTAAAGGGGAATAAATTCTGAATTCATCCCATGTATAACGTCGAGGAGTCATTTATCTCCGAGGAAAACATTTGGAAGCACTTTATTCCTCTTCGTACGCAGAGGTATTCGCAAGGCGTGTTCGCATGCCGCTTGGGATGACTCGGTTCCTCTGCCCTGACTTCCAAGTTAAAAATATTCCACTTAAGAGTCCAAATTCCACGCTATTTAACCAGATTACACAATTTTTTTATCATGAAATGCTGCTAAACCAACAAACATTAAGGCTTTCGTGGCTTGGCTAAGTTAATTGTAATGATGACGGTTAAAAAAGTTAAGGGAATTGCGAAAAGTTGAGGATTTTTACTTGAATCATCAAATATGTCTCAATTCTCTGAAAAGTTATTAAAAAAGCTTCTGTAATCAAGTTCTCTTTCCAAAATTCCGAGAATTGAATTCTGTCATTGACGTAAATTGGATTTCAAATTAGCAGGATAACATGGTTGTGTACACAGTCACTTCTTAAAGCTAAAATCATTACAGTCATTTTTTAAAATGAAAAGACCACTTTAGTCGCTTTTTGGTCTTCTTCTATCCATGTATTAAAACCATTTTATGGCGCTTTTTTAATTTCTTTGAATTCGTTTGAGTTCCTTTGAATTATTTTGAATGCTTTTAAATTCCTTTAAATTCTTTTGAAATTACTAAACATTCCTTGAAATTCCCTTGAAATCAATTGAAATCAGTGGATTTTTTTTTATTTTCAATTTTCTGAATTCACCCTGAAGACTTTAGAATTCATCTTGATTTCGTGTGAATTTGATCGAATTCTTTTGAATTCCCTTCAATGTTACTGAAATCAATGAAATATTTTTATTTTTTTTTCAAATTCATTTGGAATTCACCCTGGATTTCTTATTAATTTATCCTGAATTCTTTTATTTTTCTTTGAATTCTTTTAAATTCACGCAATTCTACTCAATTCACTGACTTTTTCTAATCGTTTTTTTTTAAATTCACTCTGGCGTCTTTTGAACTCAACTTGAATTATCAAGGCATTTCATCAATTTCTTTTGAATTCCTTTGAATTTTTTCAATTCATTCCAATATTACTGAAATCAGTTACTTTTGTTCTAGCAAATTTTTTCACTAATTAGTTATATTTAGTTAATTCATTTAGTTGTTTTTAGTAATTCAGAGACAAAATTACGAAGAGATATTACAAAAATTAAATTATTGTCCATATCTTTTCAATAATTCAGAGGAGATTTCGGAAGGTGACTGCCCCCTCGACAATGCATAATTTAAATGGACCTGAGGGCTTATTAAAATAAAGAATTTCGTAACTCAATGTGGAAGAAGATTCTTACCTGCGGCCTCTTGAAAAGAAAAATTCTTTAGAAGGCCAGCAGCCTCCCGAAATATCTTAGAAAATTCTATAACACGTTTCCCAAACTGAAGCTTTGACTTTAAAATAAATATTAAGGCATATGATACAATTTAAGATTGTAGAATTTTGAAAGGTTTTGAAACTGTTTAAATACATCATTCTTTCGAATAGAAATTCTTTAGTTTAGTACGTTTTTAATTCCAAAATTATTTAACTATTAAAGTTTTCGTTTTGAAAATTATACAATCTTTAATTGTTTAAATTACAAATAGAACAATTTTGAATGTTTAAGATCTAAAATTGTTTTATTGTAAATGCTTTCCCTCCAGAATACTTCAATTCAATTTTTAATCATTTAAATTCAAAGTGGTTTAATTACAAAGACTTTACATTTTTATTTTTCAATTATAAATGATTTAAATTTTGAATCAAACCATTTTTAATGTTTTAAGTGCAAATTGTAAATTTTAAGTAACTTTAATACAAAATTGTCTAATGTCATACGTTTATAATTATAATCAATTCAATTTTCATCGTTTATTTTAATCGTTTAATTTAAGGCGCTCATTTTAATTTAAAATTGTTAAAAATTATTCAATTATTAAAGCTTGTTCTAATCAAAATTGAAACCAAAAATGAATTCATGTCTTTTGGTTGAAAATTTAATTATTTTGTTGAAAATTAATCTATAGTATTGGAACAATATGTATTTTGTTGAAGATTTGCTTTTTTGTTGAAGATTTATATTCTCGGGTCGAAAATTCAACTGTTTTCTGGAAAGTGGACTTTTTTTCTTCTAAATTCCACAATTTTGTTGCCATTTTTTTTTCTTAACTGAAAAATGTTTCTTAGCTGCAAATTTATCTTTTTGGTTTAAAAATGATATTTTCTGTAAAAATACAACTTTTTTGGTTGAGGATTAAAAATTTTTTTTTTTGAAAATTTAAGTATTACGTTTTTTGTTAAAAATTAATCTCTTTTAGTTGAAAATTCATGTATTTTGTTGAAAATTCGTCTTTGGTAGAAAATTAATCTTCTTAGTTGAAGATTCATCTTTTTGAGGTGAAAATTTAACTATTTGCTCAGAAAACTCTATTTTTGGGTTAACAATTTAACTCTATACAGAAAATTCTTTTTTTTTTGCTTCAAAATTCAATAATTTGTTTTTTTTTCTTTCGTGACTAAAAAATCTTTCTTGGATGAAAATTCATCTTTTTGAGTCGAAAATTTTGTTTAATAGAAATTTTAGTTGAATTTTTTTTCTTTCTTGACTGAAAAATCTTTTTATGGTTGAAAATTAATTTTATTAACTAAAAATGTAACTATTCCATTTTCTGTTGAAACTTAAATTTTTTTAGTTCAAAATTGAACTATTTGGTTGAAATTTTTTCTCCTTTATTTGAAATTCAACTATTCCGTTTAAAAAATCATGTTTTTTTATTGTATTTTTTGGTAGAAAATTGATCGCATTTGAACATTCATCTTTGTGGTTGAAAATTGAGGTATTTCAGTTGAATATTCATAATTTCAGTTGAAAATTTATTTTTTTGGCCTAAAATTCAGTTATTCTGCATAATTTTATTAACTGAAAGTTCAATTTTTTCATTTTTGTTGAAAATTTATATTTTTTAGTGGAAAATTCAAGTATTTGTTTCAAAATTCAGTTACTTTGAAATTTTTC
>JAUELO010000271.1:2421177-2433151 GCA_032357855.1 Amphibolips quercusostensackenii | reverse complement strand
AGACAGCCGCCAGTTGGACTCCCGACAGCGTGGTGGCGCACAGTCGCGTGACACGTTTGTTATGCAGGCCTCCGTCGTCGGCCATTTGCCACGTTCCGGGGGTGGGTTGACTCTGGCTAGCGCATCCACTATAGACCACCCCTGTAGAAACTGACAGTTGTTGTTTTAGGTGGTTGATCCACCCGTATGCCCCTCGAGTCGAAAATGAAATAAAATTTAAAAAAAAAGAAAACTAAAAAAAAACAAGACTCTTTCATCTAGGAATCCTGTGGTCTGGCGAATTTTGTGTCTGGTGAGGTGACCTAACCGTCCCTCTTTGACAGGTGATGCTTTCAGATGGTTTATTAGAATTTTATTGTCGGCAATCAGGTTAAAATAATGATGAAAAAATAACAATGAATTACAATTATTAAAGTTTTAAAGATTGAATATTTGCCCTAGAACTCTTATATTCTCGGTTTATATTTTTAAGCCGTTCCCAGACAGCTTAATATTTGATTCGTTGTTCTAAACGCATGTTCCTAGTGATTTTAGAAGTTAATTTTACAACTTAATTTATAATTTTCACAGTATTTGTGCGGGGTAACAAGTTACTCCGTCACACTTCATGTGTCATAATTTGACATTCGTTAGCCGGTACGGAGCAAAATTATCTTACAAAACCTTGTAGCGTAAAAGCCTTAAGCGAAACCGCAAATACAATTTTAAGTTACATTGTCTCCAAGTATAAGGCATCATTCAAAGTAAATGACGTGCGATTGTCCATCGACATTGATAGTTATCCCTTGTGATGAAAGCATATACAAATCTTCTATGACTTGTATGAGGAGGAAAACAAGCGAGAATAATATAAACCCTACCCATAATTTGTTCACCTGCGTGACTTTCTAACGGATTTCTCACTTTAAATTCTTTAAAAAATAAGCAAAGAGGATAAAGGATTTTTAAAGTATTTTCGTTCTTTTTCAGCCACAGTTCACCTTGTATGAAATTAGATAAAATGTCATGTTCGTGAGACAGAGCGGCTACGTAATTTTAAATTTGATTAAATACTCCTTTTTGTGATACATACGCCCCGTAAAGAGGTTTCGCGATAACTTCATCAAAACCCTTTTGACTCGCTTTAAAAATAATTTTTCCTTCGAAAAGAATTTTTCAGGGGGTGAAAATTAACTTTCTTTTTATTGCATTTTCAATCTGAAATGTTCCGATAAAAAGTTTTCAAACTAGTGCTGATTTTTTTCGAGAATGAAGTAAGCTTTTTTATGTGTCTCTAAATTAGTCGAAGGTTGTAGCTCCATTTTTATTTGATATTGTAGAAAAAAAAATAATTCGGAAATAAACTTGTCAAATCTACTTATAATTTCATTGACGATTTTTTTAATCAGCAAGGGATGACTATATAAATACAAAGTGCTGAACGTATCACAAAATCTCGAAGTAGAAGTAGTTTTTGGAATTTTTTAAATTTCAAACACAAGTTAGCGATGAGAGAAATTGTCAAGAGGAATGTCCAATGTTGGATTATCATGTTTTAACCAAAAAAATTTCAGTGAAAAAAAGAGACAAAAACATAATTTTCGCTGGAAATCACCTTGTCTATAAAGTAACGATTATAATAACAAAAAACCTTATTAGAATTAAAGGTGATTTTAAAGTGAACTAAACATTTTTCATTGCGCACAACTTTCTTTCTTATTCATATTTGCTTAATTTATCCTTCAAGTTCGTGACAGCTTAATATACCTTTGGAGTATATATTACGTTCCCTTCTACGACACAAGCTGAGTACGTTGTCGCGAGTGTTGATCCAAATACAATGATGTACAGAGCCAGAACTATTTTTTGTCCCACGTAGAGAGTTTGCAACTCTTCTCTCACTTTTCACAACGACTCTGTTGAGATTGCATTTGCCTGTGCAAATATTTATACCCGAAATAATAATGGCTTTAAGCAAATTTTAATTGTTATATTTAAAAAATCAAACATGCACGTGATAGATGAATGTATTCTAAATTTTCTTTTTTGAAGCTACCTCGCAATGCTTGTTGACGATTTTAAAGTTTGCCTTGTTATTTTACGAAATAGAAATGGCAGGGCTCGAAGCGACGTATATGGAGAAAGTGACAGATACTGAGACCTTATTTTGTATGATACTATCACAAAATGATTGAATATTGTACAATTTGAAAATCAGTTCTACTAAGAAACGAACCGTTGACAGTAATAAATGCATTAGATTTCAAGAGCAACCTAACATCACGGTGTAGTGTCTCCCCATTTCGCCTTATAAGCATTAATGATCATTTCAACGGGCTTACATGGTTCATTAAAATTTCACAGTAAAACCAAAATTTTGGACCATTTAAAACGGTTTACATTTGTGCTATTAATCTGAGTTAAAAATTATCACACAATTACAGTTTTTCCATTTAGGAATAATTCTTTTAATATTGTAAACTTACTTATTTTCATAATTTTTTTCTGTTATATTTTTCGACCTATAATAAGTTTTAATTATTCAGAAAAAATTAGAGGAAAATTATTATGCGTATAATTATTTTTATGTAAGTAAGAAGTGAAAATAATGTCTGCTAAGAAAATTTCCAATATGTGAAATGTTATAAAAGGATATTAATATAAATAAATTAAAATTACTATTGTATCTTCTGAATGAAAGGTTTCTTTAAATTCCTTTAAACGAACCTTTTATAGGTGACGTTTTGAGCCGGTGATGTTGCGGACTGTTATTTTTATATAATTTATTATTTAATAAATCATATTGCAGGCATAGTTCACATTTCCCTTATTTTATTTTATTCAAGTCCCAGAAAATTTTGACCTGCATAAACTTCAGTGATTTGTCCAATTTTCCAGTTCATCAGTGGCAGATAATCTTCCTTAATGACAATAAGAGGTCTAATCTCGATATCGTCTTGCTTGGTAGCTGCTTTTCATTTGCTGCGTAAAATAAATTCGCCTAAATACTCTCGATGCCATCTGTTCCAAAAACGATGGGGCATTTACTGAGCAAGTTCCTAGCAGTTCAAGCGATTATCTAGAATGGTACGCTTGTCTCTTTGCAGAAAGCTCGTCAGAGAGGTCTCAATCAGAAAATGACCTGTGGTTAAAGACAGATGGTCGTTAGGATTGAAGCACAGGAAGTTGAAGGGCGCAAGTTTGGCTTTGCCTCAATCTCGACGACGTAAGTTTGAAGCTGTTCGTAGGTTAGAAGGGCATTTTCTGCAATTCGCGTAAATTTTTTTCTAAAGGACTTAATGGCGGCCTCCCAGAGACCCCTGAAGTGAAGAGTTCGAGGAGCAATAAAATGTCAGGTAATCTTCTACTTTAAAAGGAAGGCTTAAGTTTCTTTGTTTTTTGAATAAATCAATTTGATGATAAAGTTTGCGAAGCTGTTTGTCTGAACAGACGAAGCTAGTAGCGCTGTCAGATAAAATTAAGTTAGGTATTCCTTTTTGCACAATAAATCTCTTTAAAGAAGCCAAAGAGTCCTCGGTTGACAAATCGCAGTCAGTAAACGGTCGAGAGAATGACGCACAATTTTTTGGCAAGTTACACATAATATATTTTACTTTGCTCGGTTTTGCGCAAAAGTATCTTATACATTGTCAAACCACGTGTCGCACGGTATTACGGCCGTCTATCAGCCTATATGTTTCGCGAACACCATTAAGGATGGCGTTAACTCCGTCATGTATACGATCAATGTGTCGAAAAAAGGGTTTAGCTTTAAAAGGCTGGTTTTGGGGTCGACTATTTTGTTTTTTAAATGTAAATGAACTTTACTTAGAAAAGCTTCTAAACGCGTGATTTTAATAATAAGGTGAAACGCATTATTCACTTCACTTGTGGACAGGTTGCCCGTTTTTCTGATTGTGGTTTTCTTGTTTTTGCAATTGTCTATAAAGCGTTAACAATTCGCTACTACAGTTTTTAGCCTTTTGAAGTTGCTAAAAGTACAAGCAATTTGTTTTCTGGCCTTTTTTCCTAAATGAGGTTGCACGACAGCTTTAGGGCATTATTGCGCATTTCTTGGACCTCTTGTTTTTGAAAAAATAGCTAAGGCCAGGTGTTTCTCTCTTGACTCAGCTATCAAGTTCAATGATCCAAAGGGTGTTTCGAAAGAATTTTTTAGGAAATTGACCACGTATAAGTAGGTCAGCAGGGTTATCATGCGTAGGAACATAAAACCAGTCTTATGCCTGAGTTGCTGCTTATATTTTAGCAACTGTATTAGCAACGAAGTTTTTCAAGGTGTGAGATGGTCTGCTGATCCAATTTAAGAAAATAGTTGAATTTAACTAGGAATAAACCTTGTCAACCGTGAATAGAAAAGCTTTGAAGATGAGGCTGTATAGCCTTGATAAAAGTTTCGCTGAGCAAAGCTGGAATCGAGGTATAGTAGTAGTTTTTGAAGGTGCAACTCGTGACTTCGAACAGATGAGGATACTTTCATAATTGCCTTGCTGATCAGTTGAGCGAAAGTAGAAACAGGCTTCATAGGCTTTCTCGCTTGCATCACAGAATCCATGCAGCTGAACTTCGATTGCATTTGGAATGAGCACGCAGCGACTGAATTCAGTATCATTAAGAATTTTCAACTGACTCTAAAAGCTTATCCCAAAACCCTAAAACACCTCTGGAACCACAGTGTCCTACGTGAGTTCGAATTTTTCAAAGCTGTTGGATCATTACCTTTGCTATTACATTGACTAGACCGAGTAGTCCCAATGGATCGAATAGTTTTGAAATATGTTGTAGCATTAACCGTTTACTGATAGGTTCACTTGTATCAGCTACATTGACAGTATACAAGATTGAATTAGCTGCAGCATTACAGTGAATTCCTAAAGTTTTTATAGTTTCCAAGAGATCTGAAGACATGAAATCCTTGCAGTGGTCGTCTGAAAAAATTTCATTAATTGAGGATTATTAGATGCCCATTTTTGAATATAAAAACCCCCCTTCTTTAAAACATCAATTAAATCGTTTCGATTTTGAACTGCCTCTTAATAAGTTGACGTACCTCTTGAAACATCGTCAACGTAAAAAATCTCTCTTTAAAACGGTATAAGCGATAGGAAAGGACTCGCGTTAACCTTTTTCTAGTTAATGAATGGTGCAAATCGCGAGGAAACGAGCGCATGCAGTGCCGAACGTAACTATATGCAAGCCGTACGTTTTATTTGTCTTATCAAGAGATTTACGCCAGAAAATTTTTTGATAACGAGTATCCTCTTCTAAACATAAAAACCTGCCTGTACATCTCTACGATGTCGGCAGTGAGTGCATATTAAAAGGTTCGAAAACGCGTCATAATCCAGAAAAGATTCTTTTGGATGGTCAAACCGACCATCAGTAATTCGTTTAACGAGATTCCATTGGTCTTTCTTTTTTTTGGCAGCGAAAGCGGCTCTTGTTTTTGTAGTAAGACTGCATGTCTTGCCGACCACGTGATGCGAAAGATAATAACCCTGATTGATCGGTTCACTGTTTGAAATTAACTTCATGTGTGAATCTTCTAAATAACCTTAGATCCATGCAGTGTATTGCTCCTTAGAGGCAGGATTTTTCTCGAATCTTCTTTTGAGTGCATGGAAACGCTGCAGAGCGTTTGAATGGTATTTTTATACTATTCTTCACAGGCTAATTTTCACTTTGACTTGATGTTAGAAGTAGAATCGGTACCTAGTTCTCATAGAATAGGTAACTCTTGAAATTTTATATAATTGCAAGTGCTTTGAAATGACTTGAAAAACTGATTGCTCAAATGACCAAGGATAAAATAAAATAAGCAATCATTTCAAATTAAAGACTAATAAATATTTCAAATATTTGAGCCAAAAGCACGTTAAAAATTAAAATATATTTTCATTCTCTATATAACTTTCAAAGAAGCAGGATTTTATTGATAGATGAATAATTTGCGTCATGTGCTCTCCTGTCCCACAGCGTAGAATATGGGTTAAAAATGTTGAAACTTAGGAAACCATAACTTCAGAACTCGATTTTACAACCACTTTTACACAAATACCGATACTTTAAAAGAACATAACTTGGCACCCACTGAAGAAGAAAGATTTTTTTTTTTTACAGAATTTATGCTAGTTTAATTTCTCTGTGAGATATATTGCTTTAAAATCAAATGAGAAAGATCGATTTGAGCAAACTCGATTTTTGAAACTTTTTCAAGAAATATTTCTCGTACACGTAGTCGTCAATTGTACAAGGTTTAAAATTTGCATCAGGGCCCCAAATAAATTGTTTTAGGAAAAAGCCCTTTTCTTGGTTAGAACAAAAAGGCAACTTTTTTTCGTATGATATGCCTAGTGTATATCTTGCAATTATCTTTTTGAAGTGAAACTTTCTATAGGATGTAAGTGAATTGAAAAAAGTGCTACGTGCGACGGCGACCATAGGACGGGGTCTGGATTGAGAAATCTCACTGTCTGTCATTTACGCCCAGTCTATACCTTTTCTATCTATTCGAGTTTCTCTTTTGTGCGTCGATTCGCAATTGTTTTAAAGGCTTATCTGCAATTCCCCTACCAGACTACGCTGAGCAATTATATTCTCTATGCCTCTCTTAGTTTTACTTCTGACGTAAGGCTACTGCTACACACTGTTTTTTAATTTTTTTTTAAAATTTAAATTCGATTATTAGGAACACTTTCTTGCTCTTCCGAAAAATAGTCAAACTTTTGAGCATGTCATTTTGGAATTCTCTTTCAATTATATAAATTGTAAGGAAGGGGCAAATTTCAAGTTCTACTCGTATAGGATATTGATTTCTTTCAGCGATGTTTTTAAAAAAAAAAAAAAAGGTTGGATTTTAAAAGGCATAGCTGGGTTGAAACAGACCACCTCTACTTATAGGCTTGGTCTGTCCAGGTGCTCGTGGATCAGCGATCTCTTCTCTACTCACTTCCTCTTACGTCGGGGCAGACGAGTAGGAGGTTTCTGAATCGACCCAGACTCGCCTTATGCCTCGTGAAGTTTCCTGAGAGGCTGCTTTCGCTCTCCTAAAGAGCAGCAACAAAACAGAACCCCTGCCCCTAATCTATTGCGTTTTGGGGATAATGCTGTTAATTACATTCGGTATATTTGCTGGTTAGCACTAAACCTCATTGTAGCTAAATAGAGCCCAGATTGCTCTTTGCATTTTGCTTTTTTTTTGTTGCTATTTTTAATTTTTTCTTCTAAGAGCTTTGGTCCCTTAGGAGTGTCCGCCCTACACTACACTTTTTGTTATTTTTTGTCTTGATATTTGCCTACTGAAGGCAAATCCGTACAAACCTACTGAAGTTGTCATCACAGTGTCTTCCTCACTGAAGAGAATTGCGGTAGCTTTTTGCAGTCATATGTAAAACAGTGTTAATATCAAGTTTTATTTAGCAAAGTTTAAAGTAGTTCAGCAAAAATCGAAATAACATAAAATAGGTGAATCGCAATGAATTGAAGAATAAACAATATTATTGCAAAAAAATTTGGTTCAAGTGGTTTAAAAAATGCAAATGTCACATATGGATTTGTATTAGAAACTGGTTTCAAGTCGGTCAAGCATTCCATTAAGTTTACAATGACGATTATCAAAAAAGAAAAACAATTGGCTAAAACAAACGTGAGCAAAGTTGAAAAATAAAAGTCGAATGTCATGTCCATAATACAAATACTAAAACAAATAAATGAAACCTAACCAAAAGAGATGAATTTTGAAACCAAAAGAATGAATTGTTAACAAAATAGCCGAATTGTCTACGAAACAGTTGCATTTTCAACCAAAAAAATGATTTTTTTTTAAACAAAAGTTTTGCAATGTTGCAATTTTTAAAGGGATTAAAAATAATTCCGGGATTGATAAAATATTTTCTTAATTTCTTTTAAACTTCTAGAAGTCTTAAATATCTTTTAAACTTATTCTAATTTTTCCTAAAATGAGCAAAAATTCTGTAAAATGAGAAATGTTAAATAAAATTTATAAGATTCTTTTTCAGCATATGTAAAACCTTTAAAAATATTTTTGAGTTTTGTCAAAAAATTAGAGTTTAACTAATAAAAATAGAAATTTAAATAACAAATTTTTCAGAAAGATTTCCAGCTAATTGAAAATATCTACTATTTTTGAATTTAAAAAAATAATATTTATAAATATTGAATAATCACTTGTCTTCTTTTGACAAAAAAAATAATTCTTACCAAAATAGTTCAACTTTTAATCGGAGAGATGAATTTTACACTGAAATGATCATTCTTTAACTAGAGTAGTTGAATTTTCCCTTTTAAAAATTGATTTTCAATCAAGAAGAAAACAAATTTTTAACTCAAATTATAAATAATCAGACAGAAAGGTGCACTCTGAATCAAGGATTTCAACTTTCTTTAGGTACATATATTTTCAATCAAAAATATGAATTTTTAACCAAAAAGCTCAATTTAAATTTAAAAAAAAATTATTTTCAACAAAACAGTTTATTTAAAAAAAAGGTACATTTCTAACCAAAAATGAAATAGCTTAATTTTCGTAAAAAAAATTTAAATTTTTAACTTAAATTAATCTTTAACCAAACAGATGAATTTTTGACGTAGAAGATAACCTTAAACCAAGTAGTTGAATTTTTGACGAAAAAAGATCAATTTTTAAACAAAAATAAAATCGTTAAATTTATAGTTTAAAACATTAATTTTCTACCTGAAAATAAAAAATTTTCAACAAAATGGTTCAAATTTCCACCGAAGAAATAAATCAAGTAGATATATTTTCAACCAAAATTATTGATTTTCTACCATAAAAAAAAAACAAATTAATGTTCAATGAAAAATTACGAATTTTCTATCTCAACGATATGAATATCGTACAAGAAATATGATAGTAGAATTTTTAATTAAGAAAAATAAACTTTAAACCGAAAATATTTTTATTTCCTTATTGGGTTTTATAATCAAGTTCGCATTTAGAGAAAAAACTAGGAAAAAGGCGAAAAAGAAGAAAGAAGAATTTTCTTAAAAAATGAAGTCATATGTGATTATTAAATACCACAATTTTTCATAGATACAACTTAATCATGATGATATGAAAAATTTTTATTTTCGTCTTCCAAAAATTGATATTAGTTACGAAATTGTTTGTCTTCTTTCATTATTAAAACGCATGAAAGAAAATAAACTGAAAATCCGCAAATAATAGTACCTAATGTTTGTAGAAGTTGACTGACACAAGAAATATAATTCTTTTCTAGGTTATAGTAAAATCGTTGCACGTCGCGTTTGTACATGTTTCACAATGCAGACAATGTTCATAGACATTCAGATGCTGAAAAAGATATTGGTTTCTGAGCATTTTTCCACTATACTTAAATTGTTTCAGCCACTATTATGCATTGAAGAAATTTGATTTTTTTCTTATAACAGAATTTTCATTCAATTTACTTCTTCTAAATCGAAGAATTTTTATTTTTTAAAAATATTATTTTATAATATATAATTATTTTTATTTTTGATTATTTTATTATTTTTCATTCTTCGTTATAAAAAAATTTTTTTTCAATTTACTTCTTCTGAATCAAAATTAAAATTAATGTCAAAAATTTCCTATTCCATCTGAAAAATTGCCTCTTACGAGGCATAATTATCATTATTTACAGGGATTTGTTTCTATTTTATTTATGTATTTTGTGTCTAGCTTCAAAATTATAATTCTTTTAGAAAAAATAATGAGTATGAAAGACTTTTAAACAATTGAGAGTTTAGTTTAGTTTAGTTTTTAGGAACTTGTCCAGCACTTGAGATCGAGTAAAATTATTGTCCAGACGTCTCAACAGACATAAATTAAAAAAAAAAATTTATTAATTTTTCAAAGATATAGGCTTGTAGATAATGACAAGACGGAACTTTTTTCTATTCTTTTCTTATTAGATAATTATTTTCAATAATAAGCGTGATAAACTGAAAAAATGTGTCCCTAATTTCATTTAGGTTTTAAGAAATAAAGCGTCGTAAGTTAGGCAAATATTATTTAAACTGTTTTAAACTTAATATACAAACGAAATATGCCCTGGCAATGCTCAGGAAATAAAGAAAACGTTAAAAATCGCCTATTGTTTATTAATATTCAATTGCAGATTGATACAGATCGGTAACCCCGTTTTTTTTAGTTTAGCCGAGAAAAAGTATTAAGAGAACTTCAGAGTTGATACAACTTCCAGTGAGACATTTGTTTCTCAATATTAAAGAAAGATTTGTGAAAATTTTAAGATCGATTCCTAAAAAATTGTCGAAATAATGCATTTTACAGAAAAGCATGCAGTGCCGCCAACAATAGCTCCCTGAACACTGAACACCATCAGGCAGTGGGCTAGCCAAAGACCTGTCGCATAGGAAAGAATAAAAAATGGACTGCTTCCAATTTTGTTAGACAAGAGTGCACATCTCTACAAACTTTCATAAATTGTAGACAGAAATATTTCCCTTCTTAATGTTCTACTTCTAATTTTCATATTTAATATCTGAAAATAGTTTTTAATTCAATTAAGTTTTTGAATAGCAAAAATGTCTAAGAAAAATTTTGTACGAAGTGATAGAAAAAAAAGGATAAACGAAAAGAATTGGAAAACAAACGAAAAGAAATTAGACAAAAAATGAGGTAAGTTATTATGAAACTTTATTTATAATTATATAAAAATTGTTTTGTGCGGATCAGGTGCGGTTTTAGGGGTTAGCTTGCAGACCCGCAACCAACCCAAAAGCCCGTTTCAGCCCGCTAACCCGCATTTGACCCACAAAACCTGCAAACGCGTAATGAATTCACAAACAACTGATAATCCTGAAAATCATTGTAAATATTAGATTAACAAAACTAAGTCTGAAAATTCGTTAAAGTTGTAAAAAATTGTAAATGTTAAGAAAAAACATTTCCGAAATTTCAAAAAATTAAAAAAATTTAATACTGGAATGCGGGTTGTTAGGTTGATTGCAGATCTGCGGGCCAACTCTCAAGCCGAATGGACCGAAGGGGGTCGAGTTAGTTTATTTGCACATCCCTTCTAAATGTGCAAAATATTGCATGAAGGTGAAGTTATTTTAATGTAAACCTTCTAAACCCTGAAGGACGGGGATTTAGCCGCATATTTTAAAAAAGCGCGCCATATGCCGAATTTAAAAACTCAGGGGTCAGAGGGTTCAAGTACTCCCCGTCAACTACACCTGCTGTGAAAGGGTGGAATGTATGGCTTTATAAGTGCAATAGAATGCGGAAAAGTGAAAAAAGATTTTGTGAAAATAATGTATGTGAAAGATGCTTTTAACAAAGGTAAAGCTCTCAAAACTGTTGTCAAGAAAACTCCTGCGAAGACAGCTTTTTCCAGAAAAACTTCTGTCAAAAAAGTTTCTTTAAATACAGCTCCTGGAAAAAGACGCTGTCCAAAAATTAAAAAAAAAAAAATCCCGTTTAAAAGCTGTGAAAGTATAATGATAAGATAAGTGTGCACATTTCAGTAATCCAAACTGTGATAAGATGTACGTACTATTTGTGAAATAAAAATAATGAGCATTTAATAGAGGATAAATTATCTATCACAGCATATTAAATGAAATAGAAATAATTATATCCGCTTTTAATGTGCAAAATAATAATATTTTAAAAATTACAGGTATGTAAAGAAAGTTTAACTACTGTATTTATTGGATTACAGTCGTCCTAGAGATCGTTCCACTTGAGTATGTGATATATTTGTGTTGGAAATAATAATAATAATAATAATAAAAGTATTTTATAAAGCAACCATACAAATCAAGGTTTGTCGTTTCGCTATTTTCTGAAGAGAAAAAAAGAGTTATTAAGGTAGATTAATATAAAAAAATCTTTGAAAATTAGGTTCTGGAAATCCAAACGGCTTGCCCGCTGCCTGATCGTTCTCAGTGCTCGCGGAGCTATCGTTGGCGGCGTCGCATGCTTTAC
>JAUELO010000271.1:2406158-2419079 GCA_032357855.1 Amphibolips quercusostensackenii | reverse complement strand
GTAAATCTTTAAGATCCCTCGAAATCCTAGAAAATTCAATCAAATTCTTCAAAACTTGTGGAATATTTTTTGAATACCATAAAATCCCTCAAGATCTATTAGTTCTGTAGAAATCCGTAGAAATCTTTGGAATTTCTTCAAACCCTTGGCGATTCGATAAAATCCTAAAATCTTATGAATTTCCTTGAAATACCTCTCTGGAATTCCTACACAATTTCTTCAAGTCGCTTGAAATCCTTTGACATCCCTAAAAATCTTTTTTTTGGAAATCGTAATAATTCAATAAAGTATAAATCATATAACTGAACTGAATTGGTCATCAAAAACTCTATAATTGAAATAAATTGAAAGAAGGACTAACAAGAAATATTTCTTAAAAACATATATTCTATTTAAATATTCACATATAAATTTGTACACCTTAATAGAAACCTATAAAAATATAAATTCTGATTCAAACATCAAAATTACGTTCACTAAAAAGATTGAATCAAGTACACTAGATAATATTACAATAAGTAAACAATGTGACTGAAAATAATCTTAAAAATTCACTTCACATTCCATTCATATTTTCGAATCTTCCATTATTTGAAAGGGTATCATCATTCAAATGTTGTCTAGACCTGCTGAGTGAAAATGGCTGCATTCCTGGACCCTGAATATCTATACTCCTAATGTTATTCATATTGTCCTCATTCATATTGTTGTTGTCATCAGACATTAAATTACTTAGTGAAAAACTATTCTGAGATGATTGATGAGGTGAGGTGTGGATCCTTAAGGTTGGCGTAGAAGATGATGACTGACTTAATGAGACTTGGGTAGGTTGTTCTTCATTTTCGGAAGCCTGAGTGTGAGAATTTTGTTCAGTTTCGATTTCGTGTGGAGGAGAACCAGATTCTCCTCTTGCAAGCCTCATTTGACCTGACATTGGACCTAATGAAACATCCAGGCCTTGACCTAGTCCAGACGTTCGTGCAGAGATCATTGGCTGCTGCTGCAACATCATTGGTTGCTGCTGCACCATCATTGGCTGCTGCTGCATCATCATTGGCTGCTTCTGCACCATCATTGGTTGCTTCTGCACCATTATTGGCTGCTGCTGCATTGGTTGTCTCACTGTCATTCCCTGATTCATCATCATTGGTGCTTGCACTCTTAAACCGGAATTTCGTGCCTGGAATCAATCAATGAAATTGTTACTAGCTTTGTATAAGATATTGTTATTAAAAAAACAGTTATATAAGAGAACTAGAATTAAACCTTGATGCCTCTCGTTGGTACCAGGTTTATTGATAACACAAAATTTTCGGTAAGAACTGCTTTTTAAACTATTTTTTTTTCAACCAGTAGATAAAACAATACTTCAATCAAAGTTTTAAGTATTAAATCAATTAATTCTAAAATTAGAGGATTCAGTTTAAAGTCAATTCAAATTTAAAAGCATTTAAATATTATAGCATACCATAACAGTATGCTCTATCAAGGTGTTTAGTGATCAGCTAATTTGAAGCGCTCGGTTTTTCCTGATCATATTTTTTCTCAACCTATTTAAAGATATCTTTTTCTTACTTGGCAATTATTTATTTACAGTTGCCAAACTTATCCTTATTCACAGACTGAAGTGATAGATATCAATGAAAACTACATTCCCGATCATGAGTATGACACCGCCTCTTTATCGATGATTGCTTAAGTCCTTTTTATATTAAATATTATACAAGAGATCTTTTGAGATTCAAATGAAAATAATTTTTACAGTAGAGACACCAAGCTCAAGATTCATTCCAATCTGCAAAGTTGCCTATGAACGCCATTAAGATTTTTTTTAAATTAAGGCATACATCCTTGCCTCAGTTTATCCAAAGATATCTATGTTTTATTTGAATATTGCTTAAAAAATGTTTTGAAATTATAGATTTTTAGAGATATTTTACTTTTTAGAATATTATTCTTACTACTTATGAATTGTTATTATCGTAATGGATTGATTCAGGATCAACCACAAATATATATGTCAGGTACATTTTTTCACTTAAATAGGTTGTAAGCTGTCGGGATTCTTCATAAAATGAGCCAGAATGAAACAATTTTGTCAATTTTTTAAGAAGGTATTGTATGAAAAGTAGGAATTTCAATATATTCTAAAATTTCAAATGGAATCTAATACGATAAACATTTTGCAATGTTCTTGGGTTAATTTTAAAGGAAAATTTTAATAAAAGCGCACCAACTTATCACGATTATTGTTAAGGATTTTGCTTGCATAGTGAAATATGCTTAAAGTTCGAAAAAAACGTTGGAAAAAATTTACTATTTTTTTCTTGTGAAAAATTCTTTTTTTAAATACGTGGAATAAGTAATCATGAGGTTTCTTTTAAATTTATTCTAAAAAATATGACTTTCGAATTGCACACTAGCCTAAGTTGTGCCTTTTTAGTCACAATAATTAAAAAAAATATATAAATTCGATATGATTTAGATGTCTCCTATTTGAGTTTTATCTTTTTGATTGATTTTTGTTTTGTTTTTATTTTCTCAATATCTGGAAAATGCATGTATTACTTTTTTATACATATAGACTTATCCTCTGTTACACTAACATTATTGTAAATAATTAATTTAAAAACATTTAACTTATTTTTAGGGAAAAAATAGTTTTTTCTTACTTGTCTTAAATTTTTTCAATAATAAGTAAGTTTTTATAATTTATTGATTATGTTTTGCAATTCAAATATTTTGTAATTGTAATTAAATTTTGTAATGAATTATAAAATAATTTATTTCGTAATTTTGTATGTCAAATTCTTATAGATAAATGTGAAAGAAGTAAGATAAAATTACTACTTTCTTAAAAAACTAGTTAAAAAATTTGCATAAAATGATGTTCAATGACGGAAAATAAAAACAACCAAAATTCAATAAAAAGGACAAAACTCAAAAAGGAGACCTCTTAATCATATCCGATAAAAAATTTTTTTTAATTTTTTAACTAAAAAGAAAAGTTTAGGTTAGTGTGCATGTTCATATTAAAAAATCTTTTTTTGCCGTATAAAATAAATCACCTTAGTACATTTAATTAAAAATTAATTAATTTCAATGACATCATATGTGAAACAATTAGATTCTCTTCTTTCTAGTTCTCGACTGAACAATAAAAAAAAGATAAAGTAGAAAAAAGTAGAGTTTTTAATTAAAGAAAAAAATTCCCGTTCCTAAATCAAATTTCCGGTTTTCCCCTTTTCCACCGGTTATATAAAATTCCTGGTTTTTCTCGATTTCATGGTCCCCTAGACACCGTGTCAATACTTTAAAATTAATACACTCATCACATAAGTTGCATAAAAAACTAAAGGTTTGAAAATGTCATTCTACAACTGAATTATTGCAAATATTAACGTTGCTATAATATTATATGTTTAAGATAAATAAGGATGGCTTTCTTTGCTTCTTTTTTATTCACATTTTTTAAAAATTCAGACGTTTCTAAAGTAAAATTTAAAATTCAAAAGCATTCGTTTCAAATGGAAACAAATTTGAGCGTAAAATCATTGTTAGGTTTCAAATTTTTTTTAAATTTCATTTAAGAAAGAAAGTGTTTATTTTGAGGTCAAAAATTACATTATTTCCAAAGAGAAACTCTTTCTTGACATTATTTCTTCAAATACATAAGCACACTGATTAAAAATAATCAACATTATGAAATTATAATTGCTTGCAAATTACATGTTAAGGCAATTCGAATAATTGAAAAATTCAAATCAAGAAGCTTTAAAATTTTAGTGGTTTCAAGTTTGTATTTCTTAAAAATTTAATGCTGCACGAATTAGGATTATTTTGAAATTATATATTTTAATTTGAAATAATTATTGTTTTTTTTTTAAAGTTGCAGTCACGAGATCTCGTATACAATAAAAAAAATTTGAGCAAGTTTAAGAAATATTACAAGTATTAAAAAGATTCAAAAATAATTCAAATCTTGTGACGATTTCAAACTTTTTTAAATATAGATTTTTAAATATTTTGAAAGAAAGAAGTTTTTTAAAGAATTTTAGAAAGTTTCAAGAGAATTAAAACATTTTATTAAGATTCCTAGCAAAGTTGAAAATGATTTTTTATTTTGAAACATTCATTTTAAGAGAATATTTAAAAACAATAAAATGTTTTAAAAGATTTCAAAACATTTTAAAAAATTGCCAAAATTTTCCAAAGAGAATCCGGAAGATTCAGAGACAATTTTTTTTAATTATGAGATGTTTTCTGAAAATGATAGAAAAAATTTGGATCCTATTAAAAGATATTTAGAAGGTTCGAAAATTTGAAAAAAGATTTTAAAATAATAGTTCAATTTCGAGAAAAAATATCGAAGTTTTTTTTTAAGACTTTTAAGAGAAAGAAAGACTTTAAGAGCATACCAATTTTTTCTTGACTCCTGGGAAAATTTCAATTTATTTTTTATTTTTAAAAATTGATTTTTAAAGAAAATTCAAAAACATATCAAAACATCTCAGAAGATTTCTCAAAATGTCGAAAAACTCAGAAAGATTTTAGGGCAATTTTTTCAGTTTTAAAAGATTTTTTGAAATTCTTAGAAAAACTCGAGTCAGTTCAAAGGATATTCAAGGCTTTCAGAAATTTTGAAAAGATAACATATATTTTAAAACTTGCAAATATTTCCGAAAATATCTCAAATATTTGTGATTCCTTCTAACTTTCTATGTCCTTGATATCATTTGAGCTAAATCGAATTTTTCCTAATATTTGGTAAACTTCTGTAAAAAAATATTTCTTTCGAATTTTCTAAATTCTTTTTTGACACATCTTAAATCGACGAAAATTCTTTCAAATTTTCTGAAGAATCTTAGGAAAATTATATTTATATAACTTTAAAAACGAATTTGTAATACTTATTTCTTTGTTCTCAGAACTTAAAACTCAGAATCTAATTTTAGCATGAATTTAACTTTTCAAAAGCTTTCAGAAAATAAATATTAATTTAAAATCTGTACTTTTTATTAAAAATGGTTTCTAACCTCAAATCGAAAAACTACACGCGCGCCTAGCGCGCCTGTGACGAAGTTAGTTAACATTAAAAACTAACATTAAAAAAAAATTATTTAAATGTTATAATTATTATTCTTCCAAAGTGAGATTTATTTCAAATTTCACATTTTCTATGTTTAAATAATTTTTTATTAAAATTGCTTTGTACATTATTCTTTTAGATGCCTTCAAATTTTAATACTTTTCATTTTAGATAAATAACCAATTAAATGCTAAAAAACTGGGCTTTTCAAATTCTTCTAGTATCAAATTACTTTTGAATAAAAATTACTTTTTAAATTTTTCTAATGGAGTGTTGAAATTTCAGAAATATATCCAACAGATTTAAAAAGAGACAGCAAAGAAACTAAATTGTACAACAAATGAAAGAAAGATATACTCACTTGACCATTGTCAGAAATTGTTACGCTTGCTCCAGGACTAGATTGTCCAGTAGGGTTTATAGTAAAACTTCCTGGTGAAGCAGGTACGCCACTAAATGAAGGTCCTCCTGTCACTTGACAAGTACAGGTCGTTAGCTGAGATTGCATCGGGTATTGCATGGCTGGGGTACTAGGTTGAACGAAATTGACATTTCCCTGTTTATGGGCATGAAGGAATTTCAGCGGTTTAGGAAATTGGGGAAACTTGTGAAACTGCTTGTGATGTTCTAGAGGTTGAATCTGAATCGTTTGCGGTTGAGTAAACTGAGGCTGAATTTGAATCATTTGTGGCTGAACTATCTGAGGTTGAATCAATTGTGGCTGCATCATCTGAGGTTGAATCATTTGTGGCTGCAACATCTGTGGTTGAATCATTTGTGGCTGAAGCATCTGAGGTTGAATTGAAATAACTGATGGTTGCTGAGGCATTACTTGCTGTGGAGAAGTTTCAAAACAAATAGTGCTAGGTTGCGGAGGTGGCGGTGGAATAGTTTCAAAGCAAATAGTGCTGGGTTGTGGAGGTGGTGGTGGAGGCATGTACATCACTTGAGGTGGTTCACAAATAACCTGAGGTGGCATTTCAAAAATTGGCTGAGGCTCAAAGCTTATTTGTGGTTGTGGAGGAAGTTCTTGAGGTGGAGGAGGTGGTAGTGGATCATCCTGACAAATTTCCACTTCACCTGGAGAACCAGAAATTTCCAAGCAGATTTTGGTTGGTGGAGGTGCTGGTGTTTTAACTGTCTTGCACGACTTTTTCTCTCGATCGACTTCTAGTGTTTCAGAGTCATCCTCAGGCCTTAAGTTGTCCTTTTTGTCCTCGTTATTCAGATCCCTGACTTCCTTCACCTTCTCGTCTTTCTTATCATCAATGAATTTGTCAATCCTGGCTTCTTCGTATTTATGAGTTTTGGTTTTAAATTTGTCGGTATCATCTTTTGCGTTTAAGAGTTTTGTTGAAAAGTCTGCCTTGGTACTCTCGATCGCTGTTCTTTTTTCGACCTTCTTTGCCACTGGTGTCGATTGGGTCAGGGTAAAACCCAAGATAAGGAGAGTTAACACGAAAAGTTTCATGGCTTCTCCGATTCGAGATATGAGTTCAATGAAGCCGTAACTGAAACTGATGATGAGATGCGCTTTGGTTCGACTTAAAAAGAATGCAGGTCTTGCTGAATAGCATCTCGCACGTGGGGCAGATGTTGCAATTCCTCGAGTACCAAAATTGCACAGCTATGCAGGTGGAGGTGCTTTGATTTCTTCATTATTTGCGCAGTTCAAAAAAACACGTCATCATCAAATTGTATAACGATTCGGCAAATAAATAATGACTGCATCTTTCCAAGTAGCGAGATTGTGTTTATTGGTTGGATTTCAGAAATAATTTAAACTTATTGATTTTACAGATTCTTACCGGCATGAAAGTTGTGCTTCGTGTTAAATAAATGCCGATATTTTATGATGACACAATATTTGAATTGCGTCAAACTCATATCAAATTTCCTGATTACGTATCAAGTCTTTGAAATATTTACATTTTAATAAATTTCTTGTAATTTCAAGAACTGACCTATGATATCAAATGGAAATTTTTACAATTATTTTATTATTTCTAAAATATTATATATTTGGATGAGTTACATTTGTATGTTTTAACATTTTAATTGTTTACAATTTACATGTGAATGATTTCAAACTTAAGGGAGTTGTCGTATGAAAATCAGATCTCTGAAAAAAAATATTGTCTAATCATTTTAAGAATCAAAATATAACTGATGTTGTCATTTCGAATAAAAAATATTATTTTTAGTCAAGCTATTTTAAAACTTACAGAAAATATTTATTGTAAAAATGTTTTATGCTCAGGCATTGTTTCTTATTATCGCTTCTGATCGGTTTTTGAATAATGGTTGAATTAAAAAAAAATGTTGTCTTACTTTTTGGGAGAAAAAATTCCCTACAACTGTACTGTTTCTAATTTTAAAAGTAAATTTCTCTATGACCGTAATCGTTATACCAGCTTAAAATAATAACAAAATTTTAGGCCAATAATTATATTTTAAAATTATTTACTTATTTTCAAAATTGTAGGCAGTAGTGTCGTGGGGAATGTTTTCTCGAAAAAAACATGATTTATTAAGATTCATCCATTTTTTAAATTGGTAAAAAGCCTCAGTAAGAAAGAATTCAATTGCAGTAACAATTTTAAAAATAATTATTTTTCGTTTTTTAAGCATTTAAATTATTAAAAATTATGAAACTATTTACTAAATTTGAATCAGTGAAAAATCGTTCATCAAATCAAATCAGCATGAATTTTAACTTATAAATTGTTAATACATTAAAATAAGATTTATCAAAATATAAACTTCTTTTAAAACGAATTGTTTCAAATTTGTGTTTTCTTTAAATTAGATATATTGTTTCAAACATTAGGGTTTTTATAATATAATGTGTGCATACAAAATTAATAGTTTAGATAAATTAGAGGTGCTTTCAAATTATTATGAAAATTATAAAACTTAATTTTGCATTTTTGGTTTCAAGAAAGAGCTTAATTTTCAAAATAATAGTCTCAAACAAGAAAATTATAAAAATCAAAATAGAATTATTTCATTTAAAGGCTTTTAACTAATTTTTATTTATTATTTTCATCTATCTTTTTATTTATTATTATATATTTTGTTTTAGTAACTGATTGATAATGTATGAAACGCACAATACTTGCATAATTATTGAACTGCAACGCGAAGCACATTCTTCTGTTACTCCTCAATGAAGAAAATGTCAATGAAGAAAAACGTCAATAAAAACTTTTGTTCCTTATTCTTTTATATTTCAGGAGTTCCAAATTGCGAAAAAATTAAAATTAAAAAAAATCGACAATAAATGAACACGACTTATTGGCTATATAAACTATGTGGTTACTCGGAAAACAAATATTTTAGATAAAAAAAAAGTTCTAAAATTTTAATCACCCAATGACTTTGAGTATTCGAAAAGAATATGATATTTTTTCTTATTTTCAATTTGTAACTTCATGAATTTTTGACTATACATTAGTTGTATGTAAATATGAAAAAAAAACAAAATTGTTCGTTTGTTGAACAAATACACAAAAATAAACGTGTAGAGAAAAGTAAATCAAAAGTTCTAAAATATTGAATAAGACAATAAAAGATATCTTAAAATTCAACAGATATCCTTCGGTGTGCAATCTGAAATCTAAAGCTTTTTTTAAGAAAGATAAAATCTGAAAATTTTGTAAGTTTTTGAAATTGTTTATTTTTCTTTTTCTTACTTCGTTTTACCTGGCTTCGAAAAACTAAATCATATATTTATTTGAATCGATACTAATTTTAAAAAGGTCAAACAATTTATAGAAAGAAAATAATTTACTGGATCCCATAAAACTTACTCTTGAAAACTATTTTTTTCTCAGAATGAATGAATACAAATCTTTAATAATACAAAAATTTCATTACTCAATTCAAATTTATAGAAATAAAAATTATGCATTTTGAGTCAATTTTTATTTCAAATCAGAAATAAGATCTATTTAAGAATTAAATGAAAAATCAATTGGTGAACGCTGAAGCCTCAATTTTGACCAATATATTTATAAAAACAAAAATTAATGTCATCTCTGACAATTCAAGGTTGTTATTACATCATTCAATTATTTCACAATGAGGAAAATAATTGCGACTTCTGTATTTCGGTTTATAATATATAGGGCAATTTTAAAAAAAGATTGAATATAGGTCAATATTTTTTAATTATTTTATTTATAAGCTTTTATTCTCAGACTGAAGAAACTAATTTTTAAATCTAAAATAGAAAGAATTTACTATTCATAATCCTCTACAGGCTCTATTTCTTCACGAATTTTTATGTTTTTTTTTCAGAGGCGCTCAGCATTTAATTTGTCAAAACGCGGCTACCTTGGATATTCTAATCTTATTTTTTGCGGTATAATGTTTGAGTAAATAAAGTGACAAAGTGAGCATTTTCAACAATACGATTTTTTTTCTTAAAAAATATGTCGAAAGAAATCTACAATTGGTCATTATGATTGCATCTGCTCTATCAAACTTAAATAATTCTCTCTTAATATATATAAATTATTATGAATGAATTGTTGACTGAAACTTAACCATGAAAATATTTTATTCACGTAAAATTTATTAGGTTGACTGCGACATCAATCAATATTTTGTTTCTTATCTCTGGGTCACACTTTTCTTTTCCATTGAAACAAATTCAAACTATTTCAGAAATGATTGTCAACTACAAAACGATGTTAAGAGTAAATACATTCAATTGTTTATAACGAAGATATTAAACAAATGTTCCAACTGAAGTTTTTTCGTAGAACAAAAATCTTATTCAATTAAAACTTCTTGGAAGTAAGCTAATATTGATATTTCATCAAGACATTTTCTGCTCCTAAAAATGATGATTGTTATAAGCAAATTTTCAGGAAAATTTACAACAATAACAGTTTTTTCACACAAAAAAAGCTTTTGTCTCTCTAAATGTTTGAAATATGTAGATATTAATGTTTTAATAAATTAATTTAGAGAGAATAGTCAGAAAGGATAGTCAGAACGCGAAAATCACATGCATAAAAAAGTTACAGTAGAATACTTGTTAAATTATTTGTTAATAATAATTATGAATGTAATTACTGGCTAGAAATTTTGACTAAATATCAATATAAATTTGTTTCTTACAAGATTTTATGAAAAACAATATTTTTCCACCATAAACCGTTTAATTTGAGTATACGTTAAATATACATTTACTATAAACAGTTTAACTTATTTACTTCTAACAATAATTCTGAGTTGAAAATAAATTTTTAAACACTTTAAATTTAGTTTAGTGGGCAGAAAAAGTAGGGCCTAGAGATATAAACTAAATTTGAATAATTGTTGATAAAATTGCTTATGAGAATAGCAATTGCTGACGTATAGTGCAACATCATTACTATATCAAGATGCTTAAAAATTTGTTTTTTCAAAGTCCTATGCTAGAAACTATTTTTTCAGTCCGATTAAAAGTTATAAAAATTTCTAATATTCAAACAAACATTTTTGAACACTTTCGGGTGCTAAACGTTTTAAATTTAATACGGTCCAATTCGAAAATATTCCTTTTATAATATTTTCAACTGTTCATCTACTCAAACTTTCAATTTGTAATAACATCAAGGAATCATTTATATTTGAAACAATTTTGAATTATGAAGACTCAATACAGCATAAAAATAAATTTAAGGCTTTCTAAAATTTCAGAAAGTGTTAATTGATGCTTTTGAAATCGGATAATTTAAAATTTAGGACAACCAAAATTCGATTAATTAATTCAAAATAAAGCATTAAACTGATCAACTATTCAAGGCTTTTAATTAGAAACTGTTTAATTTTGCACGATTGAAAGTAAAAATTATCCTATTTTGAATATTTGAATTTAAAATCATTTGGCTGAAATATTATTTCAATAATACATTTTTCAACCACATATATGGATGATTTCACTTGAATTGTTTAAATTGAAGTGTTATTAATTGATTATAATTTTAATGGCAAAATTTTAATCTCAAATTATTCGATTTTGAATATCAATTCAAAATTGTTAAGCCGTTAACAGTTTCGATTCCACGTTTTGTACAATTTGAAAGGATTTAAATTTTGAACCATAAAATTAGAATATATTAAATGTTTTAAACTTTAAATTATCAAAATTTAAACGTTTTAAACTTAGATTATTCTTAGAATTGTCTTTTTCAATTTAAAATTTTAGGTACAATTTTGAGTCTTTTTTTTTTAATTTTCAGTTTGTAGCCTATTTCAGTTTCGACTATCTTATGAACTTTTTCCTCGAATTTGGTAATTTCAAGGACTTCAAATTAAAATTCTGAACTCTGAAACGTTTGATAACTTACGAGGAAAGTGTCACACGTTGATTTTTTTCATACCTTATTTGCCTAACGAAACATCAGAACCCCACTTTCAATCAGCCGAATACTTTTTTCCTGACAAACGGTCAATTTCGAAAAAAATAAGTGAAAATTTCGAGTGGAGGTCTGTCGAATCAGCACTGCAAATTCTGGAAGCATAACGAATTTGAGAATTTTCGGAATGAAATTTCCTTTAATTTTTCATCTTTTTTCGAGAATTCTCTTTTTTCTGCATTTATGCGTGTGTCAAATGAAGTTTCTTTCAACGTTAATTACCAAGAAATAAAACAAACAAATGGTGAAAAATTTAGTGAACGAAGCGTTCTGACAAGAGTACGGGGCTTTCAGGTCATCCGTCTAAAAAAAAACTTAATTAACATTCAACAAAATCTCACAATCATCTAATAATTTAGCAGCAAACCCCTGCTACTTCATAATTTCGGAAAAAATTGAAATAAATAGGCGCGAATTCGAAGGCGCTTGATCAAATTTTTTTAATTGGGCCATGCATAAATAACGTAAAGTCTGTTAGGAAAGGGAGGGGGAAGGTCAAATATTTTTTATTCTGCCTTACAGTGGTGAAGGGAGGGTACGTGGTCAAGCGCAATCTCGTAATTACTGTAGTACCCACTACATTAAAAATAAATAAATTTTATGTTACTTTACTGATAATTGTAATAGTATTATTTGTAATTTACCTAATAATTTTAGTATCTTACTAAGATTATATGAACTTAGGGATCGAACATAAGTATAAAATATAAGCCTTGTTAATTAAATAAACGTGGACTCTAAAGAAATTATTTTCCGAAAATAAAATGTGTTAATAATAATAAGTATCTAGTTTTAGAGGATTACAATTTTATGATTCCTTTAGGGCGTTAAAAGATTACCTTTATTGTTTATTTAAACTAATCTATATTCTTAGTCAATACATTTTTAAAATTCCTAATCATTTATCGCGGGCTTTACAGCCTTTCCCTTTTTATTGGCTTTGCGCATACACTACCGGTCAGAATTTTGCATACACCACTTTCTTAATGATTAAGTTCTCCTAATTTAAATTATGTCACAGATAAATTTTTTTCTCTTTAATGGATTAAATTCTCCGAGAATTCTCTATGCAATAAGCCCAAGATGAAGCCAATTTGTCTATTTTTAAGTAGATATTGCAAAAATAGTTTAAATTTCAATATTTACTTAAATTTGAAGGTAAAATCGGAAATACTCAATATTTTTTATGTTCTTAGGCTCATCCTGAAGCTATTTTTCCACAGTGCCGCAACAGCTTATAAGCATAAATTTAAAAAAATTTCCTATCATAGTGCAAATTCATGTCATAAAAACGTCCGTGCGTCACGGTACTTTCAATAATACAAAAAATGCATATTAGTCATTAAGAATAAAAAAATATGGATGCTTTAGGACCGTCTTAATAATATATACAAGAATTTGTAATAAAAAAATTATTTC
>JAUELO010000271.1:2379731-2405276 GCA_032357855.1 Amphibolips quercusostensackenii | reverse complement strand
TTGTTTTTTTAGCTCGGTCTGATTTCGCATTGAAACCTTTATCATGTTTCATTGCAAAATTTGCGAGTAATTTTTCCAAGCCCGTTTCCTATATAAGTATAGAAAAATTGATTGCGAATTTTTCAAAGAAACATGATAAAGGTTTCAATGCGAAATCAGACCGAGCTAAGAAGACAAGGCGCCTCACCCTGAGGGGAGCAGTTTTGCTGCTTACAGGTACACTAATGGAACTGGAAGCATTACCAGCAGGGTCCTCGTGGAGGTTACTGCTTCTATAGCTCCTATGTGTGTCCCCTAAGGGTTTATATGACTTCCGTTTCTTACAAGACCATCTACAAACTTTATTGAAACTTATCTTTACTATTTACAATTCTTTAAAACTATTTACATCAATTCTTATATCTAGATCCTTACTTCTATACTACGTGTAGGTCTAAAGAGCGAGCGATCGAAAGCGAGCGTGTGAAAGCAAGCGAGTGAGAGCGAGCGCATCCGCAACTTTATCTACTTATCCTACTACACAATCATTACTTACAGATCTTTACGCTTCTAGTCTATGTGACTTTCGATATCTTTTTCTTTACCTTTCACTTCTCTTCTATCTTATTCTCATTTTGCCATTTCTTTTCACATGCATTATTTCATTCTCTTTTATTCGACCCTCTAGCCTTATCCAACTACTTCATCCACTCTTCACCCATTCCATCCTCCTCAAGAATCTTTACCATATTCTCTTGTCAACTCCCTAGATCTTCCATTCCTCTCCTATATCCTTCCCAAACATGCTTCCATGTTTATTTCACCCACTCACATATTCTGCACTTTCTGTTCTCTTTTTTTCAATATATTCCCTCCCGTACCTCGTTCATAACCTAAATCCTGCTATTCTGATCGATCTTCTCTCTCTCCATACCTTTTCTAAATCCTTTGGTACTCCTTTCTTTTTTATCATCTTATACCATTTATTATATTTCAATTCTCAATCATTCCCCACCTTCCCATTAATTGCTTTTCTCTGTCTCTTCTTTCCAATTCTTTATACCATACTCCATATCTCTCTTCTATATCTCTAGCACTAAAGAACTTTCTTTTTCCCATCTTGTTAGTTTCATCGCCCTCGATTTTCTTTCTTCTACCTCCTTCAAACAATTTTTCGCTAGTTTCCCTCTCTTTTTCTCCCTTAACTTCGTCTCAAATTGTTATGCCATCTTTCCCGGTCTAGTACTTAATTTATCTCTTTGCACTTCCTCTCTCACTATATATCTAGGTGTCCTCCAGTCTACCCCTAGCGTCCAACTTATATACTTTTCTTGTAAACTGTCAATCTCTTTTCTTTCCTTCCATCCCCATATCTCTGCTTCATAACCTTATACCGTCCATACCAGCGTATCAAACAACCACATTCTCCTTCTCCAATCTTTTTTTAACTTTCTTTTTCCTATTCCCCATATCTGTTTCATTACCCATGCCGCTTTTTTATCCTTTCTCTTATATGACCTCTATGGTCTCCATTTGTTTGCAAGGTATATCCGAAATATGTAAACTCCCTTACTTCTTCTACCCTTACTCCCTTCCATTTCCCAATACATTCTTTCTTTTTACCCCCTCCTTTTCTGAAGCTCATTATCTTTGTCTTTTCTACATTTAAATTCAATCTTTTCCCATCTAAGTATTTCTCCAATCCTGTAATTAAGCTCATCATCCCTTCTTCATCCTCTGCCATCAACACTATATCGTCTGCGTATGCCAGTGTATATATCTTTTCCTCTTCCATCTTAACAATTACTTTCTCTGACCCTGACCTATTTCAGTGTTTAGTGAAGTCTATTGCTGAAATACTCTTTAATAGTACCGTAATATAAGCACAATGATGCCTAATAGGGACTACACCGTACGGGTTTCCGACAAGTGAATTCCTCCTCAGCTTTCTGAAAAATAACAGTTCAAATTTGATAACCTTTAGTAATGAATTATTTGAGAATAGCATTCATTTTTCATTCAGAAACTATTTGAATAATTCTATTAAAATCCTATACTTCCGGAAAATTTTCCAAGCATTCTCTTATATTTGATTTATTTATCATGCGCAAATTACTCACTGTCTTGCGTCAAATACGTGGAACGCTTAAAAAAGTCTTCAGAAACTGAAACAAGTTGTTAAACAAAGAATCTTTTCTCTTCCGGTCTTTCGGAAGGTCCCATTGAAGCAGAACGAAATCATGTATCATAATAATAATGTTTTTGCGGAAAGAAAAATTGTAATTGCAAAATTATATTTGGTATTGCAAGTTGATAAAAGGAGTAAGGAAATTTTGTATCTTTAATATTAACGTGGCATCATGCCAGAGAACACAATTACTGCTCTGCTTGGCTTAATTGCCAGTGCAGTTATTTCCTATGGAATCCCTCAGCATTACTGTACTTCATATGCAAGACCAGAATCAGTATCGGTTGCTTGTGATCCAGCAGATTCGAGTGGAATTTCCTCTCCATGGTAAGAATTTTTGTGTTAAATCAAACTTTCTAAAGTGATTGCGAAAACTTCATTTTTTAAATATTTTAAATAATTACTATTTGTATAATTTTTTTCTACCAATTGGTGAAAATTTAGTATTTTGCTGCCGTTCTCGAAAGTTCAGATCCTCTTCAAATCTACAAATTTTCATTTTTTTCACACAATTTTTTTCTCTGTACATCTTAAAAAGTTATTCTAGAATTAATTATGCATTTAATGAATGTTAATATGGATATTTTTTGTAAAAGATAATTTGTAATTATATAAACATTAAATGTGATTTCTTTTTTTTCAACGGAAAAATAGAGACAATCCTAGTTTCTTTGAATCTCTTACACTATGTCGCTTATTATCAAGTACTTTCTTATCTCAATGAAATCGATCTAAAAAATAGCTAGCCATGACGTAACTAAAGAAATTGCTAACAAAATTATTACTATTTAAACAATTGTGATATAGGTTTTAAAATGAAAAAATACTGAATGAAAAGCCATATAGTGTAAAAGTTTTGAAAAAACTAAACATTTCTCCACCTTTTCTATGAAAAGAAGCAAGTGATATTAATTGTTCAAATACTTGCAAACTGTCTTTCAGAAAAAATATCATTCTCGTCATGCATCAACTGTGTCACTAATTCCAGAAAAAAGTAGCTTTTTAAGATTTACAGGAAAAAAATGGTTTAAGCAACTAAAAATTGTTAAAATAATCAACCTAGTTATTTATTCATCAAGTAATTAGTTAATTTATAATTACTTAAATAATTAATAATTATTTAATAATTAATTAATTATTCCTTTAAAAAACGCATCACTTTCAACATTCGTGAATTGTGTCACTTATTCCGAGAAGTCACAACTTTTCATGATTTACAGGAAAAAAAGTAAATTTTAAAAAAATGAAAAGTAAGTGGAGAAATAGTGAGCCATTGTCATTTATGAAATAAAAATAATTCTCGTTGCAAAAATTAAAAAAAAATACCTTCCCTGGCATGGATTTAACACAAAACTGCTATTTTGCATTTTTTGGAGCAACCTCCGTGCACAATACAAGGGGTTTGAGTGAATCAAAATTAAAAGTTATTGGGTGAAAATTATTCCTTAAACATTCTCTAAGAATTGACTAAACTTTAATGTAAAAAAGCTAATAACAAGTACTTTTTCTTATTTTTCCGAAAATTAAGCTTCTTCCATTTAAAACCCCATGTTAATATCAAAAGACCAGGCCACGGGGGAGGGGGGGGGCAATGGTCAAAAAACAAAAGTCGATTTTTTTATCATCCTACTGGTCACGCTGCATTGATATTTTAGTACGAAATTCAAAAAACATTATTTATATTTGTAATGCAGGTTAAAATTTTCAACTTTATACTTACAAAAATTTTAGTATAGTTAAAAATCGATTTATCAACGTTGATTTTAAGTAATATTTGATAATGATGTTTTAAAACGCTTAAGTCAAAATCAAATAAATCGTCAAAATAATCATTTTTCCATATTTATAAATATTTTTACCTGTTCTACATATATTTTTAAAAGATTAAAATTTTATTTTTTATTATTGAAAATCTCATTGCCTAAAATATGCAACTTCTTGGCAAGAAAATTCAATTGTTCTTGTAAACTATCTTAATTTTGAGCTCGAGTCTTGGCTGTTGAAATAAACTTCCTACATTCAGAAAAATATTTGTCTTGAACTAAAGAAAAAGTTTCCTTAACGTCAGCAGGAAACAACATGCGCGCGGATCATTGTTTTTTTATCTCATGCAATGACAATATTTATGATAATTGATGAAAATTTATATCTCAACTTCAGGATTAATATACAATAATATTTTTGTATAGGTAATGAAGTCATTGCATTTTTGGTAAAAAAATTCTAATTTACACCGAAAAAAAAGTAACATAACCTTAAGTTGTTTAAAACTGTAATTTTAACCTCTGAAAACAAACGAATTTTTTTTAATAACAGATTGCCGCTCAAAAAAGCAAGCATTTTTCATTATTTTTAAGGTTTTTTTAAATCTAATGATTTTAAATTAACAATAGGAATTTTAGACAAAAACACTAATATTATATACCGATTTCCGGTATAAAAAACTAGCAAAATTCGAAATTGTTTAGGCCTGTTGATTAAACAATTTTAAACAAAAGTCATTGGATTCAAAACTAATGACTATTAATTGAAAATACTATTTTCCGGTAAACGCACACCGAAATAACCTAAATTTGTTAAAAAATTGTAAATGTTTTTTAAAATCCAATAATTTTCGTTTAAAATAACCGATTATTCTACGTGAAAAACGTTTATATAACCTGAAGCTATTTAAAAATTGCAAATATTGTTTGAACTATAATGATTTTTGTTTTTAAATATAAAATTTTGGTACAAAACGCTAACCTAAAATTGTTGAAATTCGGGAATCTTGATGATTTTTGTTAAAAAATGCTTATTTCCTATAAAAAAATTAATACATCATAACATTTTTAAAAAAATTTTTTCTTCTTCGAAACTTTATAATTTTGTATAAGAATTGTTTTTAAAAAATACCTATATCCAGCAAAAAGGACTAATACAGAATATTTTTGATATTTTAAATAATTTATTAGATAATTTAGAGTTTTAGTTAAACCGCTTAGTAGTATTAAAAAGCTAAATTTTGTTGATCCCCATAAGGTTTTTCATGATTTTTCTTACGAAAAGGATTATTTGCAGATTTAGTTTTTTTAATTTAAAATTAAAGATATAAAAAAACTTCATGTAAAAGATGGCCGTCTTAATAAATAAACAAATTTCGGGTTTTTTTCTCGGTAAGCAAAAATTTTTCACCGCCATTAAAATGAAAAAAATCCAGATTTTAAAACTAAAATTTTTTGATTTAAGAAAATAAAAACGAAACTTTAAATTAAGGCACTCAAAGTGACATTTTTCTGAATATGAAATTTATAAAATAGAAGCTGAAGAAAAGTTTGGTTCAGAAATTGTTTATTCAAACGCTTAATAATTTACACGTATAAAATAGAAGTTTGCAACACTTTTTAATTGACATATTTTTAATTAAATGACGTTAAACTGCAAAATTTTAAACTTTTATAAATCGAACAGTTCATTGATTTCTAGGCAAAAAATATAAATTTACGATACGTTGAATCAATAAATTTGTATATTTGCAAAATGATATAATTTTAAGCAATTTAAGTTAGAAACATATAAATTTCAACGATTAAACATTTTTTAACTGAAAACTTTTTAAATTAGAAGTTAAATTATTTTTATCTCAAGCCGTTTCAAATTAATAATTGTTCAATTGTTATATGTGCATTTAAACAAAATTCATTTAAAGAAACATAAAAAATTTAACGCTTTTACTTATAAATTAAACAATTTTTAATAAGAAAATCAAAATTGTACGTTAAAAGTTTAATTAGAGCATTCTGGAATTTTAACGATTCAAGGCTATTCATTTTCAAACAATTCAGTTTCAAATTATTTACTTTTAAAAATTTTATTTAAAATTGCTCACTTTAGATGTAAAATAAAATATCGCTAAATATTAAGCAATTGTTTTTTTTTTTGAAATTGAACAAAAGAGTTTAATTATGAATCTATTAGTTTAAAATTATTTTAAGATTAATAAAATTTTATAGAGTTTGAATCGGACGTTTACATTTGTTTAATTACTAAGGCTTTTGAATTAAAGCAGTTTCATTTTTAAGGTTAAAATCTATAAATTGTTACATTTGCACAGATTTAGAATCTCTTTGAAAAATCAATCATTATTCACTTTTTAACACGCTTTTAATTTTTTATTGTTTAAGTGTTCAAAACTGCATTTAAAAATTTTTTAAATTGCAAATTTGCGCTTCAAAATGAAAAACTAAAATGGAAAAATTTTAAAGTGAAGATTTGAGAATTACACATGGCAAAATGAATGATTTCATAAATAAAAATATTAACAATAAAAAGTTAAAATCCAACTTATTTTAAATATTGCATTATACAATGTGGTATGAAATTTGCGATATTTCAATTATCTGGATTGTTTTTTCTTCTAAAAATTTGTAAAATTTACGGTAAAAAAAAAGAAAATCACTGTCATTTTCCGATTTTAAGAAATTCAACAACAATGATTGTGAGATTTTCGAGAGATATCGTTGCACAACTTTTTTAAACAGGATTTTTTCATTTCAGAAGAAATAACTTCAAAATAAAGAAAATTGTTTTAAATTTAAAAAAATTTTGATTAAAACAAACAACATTTCTTTGAGCCAAATAAATTTCTTTGAATTGAAGAAACTTTTCATTGACTGAGAACCAATAACATTTTTTCATTTTTATTTAAACAATCTTTTTCCTGAGTCTATATTAATTAAAATTGCTAAACCTTTTATTAAAAATTACTATTTGATTGATGGAAAAGGCTATAAAAATATTTACCCTATTTTGTAATCCTATCAAAATATTGAAGAAAAATTAATTTGATATTTAGTACAAGGTCGTCATCATGAAAATGATTTAAGTGATGACATAAACTATTTTTTCAGGTACGCGATTCCAGGCGGTCAAGAATCGTTGATGAAACGAGATTATCGTAGCCTTCAAGCCGTTCAATCTAACGACTGGTCAAATTCTCAAAATAAGGAATACGAATCTCAAGTTCAACAAACTGATACCGCAGAATCATCGGATTTCTATCCTTATCCACCAGACACTTGTCGAGCAACTAGAGACGCCAGTGGAACTTCACCTTACATTGTTCACGCACCAATTCCTGGTACTGATGAAGCTCAAAAACCTGGCTCTACTTTCACCCAAAATAAAGTAACAACAGATGTTTCAACAACAAATACTCCAAGTTATCCAATTTATTCAATTGCTCCAAGTTCTCCAGTTGCTCCAATTAATCCAAGTAATCCAAGTAATCCAACTACTCCAAGTACGCCAAGTACTCCAAGTACTCCAGGTACTCCCGGTACTCCAAGCACTCCAAGTACTCCAAGTACTCCAAATATTCAAATTGCCTACGATAACTACCAATCCAAAAACCTTCAGAGTCCTGCCACAACTTTCCAAACCTCACCATATACTTCTTACCCAGGTATAAACTAATTTTTTTAATAAAATAATTAAATTATAATATATAAATTATTAAATTTATAACGGAGTGGCTAAATGTAGAACAAAATAAAATCTAGTTTCTTTAACTCATGTAATGTCTAAAGCTTAAAACTTTATTACGAGGAAATCGTTATTAATATCATTATATATAATAATCTACGATTCATTTATTCATTCATTAAAATGAATAAATTAAAAAAATCGTGACCCACAGTTTAAAAATTGATTATTTTCAAATACTTAGTTTTCAAGTCCAAATTTAAGAATTCTTCAGTTTTCAAACAAAGCTTGGAATTGTTTAATTCTTAACGCTCTAAGTTTAAATTAGTTAAATTAAAAGTTTCCAATTAGAAAGCATACAATTTTCAAAGTCTTAAGTATAATTAAACTTTGAAGGATAAGAATATTTTAAACTCTTTAATGACGAACGATGAAAATTACAGGAATTTCATTTTCTATAATTAAAATTAAAAATTATAGTTTTTTTGCTTCAAAAGCTTTATTTTAAAAATATATGGTTTGGATTTTCTCAATCTTTAAAATTTTCACTATTAAATGTTTCAAAATAAAAATTTTCATATTAAAAGCTTTGATAGTCAGTTTTAAATTTATTCATTTTACATTTCAACATTATGAACTGTTTGGTTTCAATATCAAACGTACAAAAAAGTATGTTTATTTAAATTTTGTAAAATCCTAAGATATTAAATTGAAGGACTTGAAAGTTGCACAATTTTTAGTTAAAAATATTTGCAACTAAACAAGTTTCAATTTAACTCCTCCAAAATAAATTCAAAACAATCAATAGTTAGGAAAATTATTTGTCAAATGCGAGCCTTAAAAATGAGAAGATTCTAGAACTGCGCAATGACAATGAAATCATTTTTATTCTTTAATGTTATAAAATATTAAACATTTCAAACTAAAATTAAAAAAAAAAAATTCGAATTAAAAGGCTTAAAATTGCGCAATTTCAAACATTCGAATCATAGCGATCGTGTTTTGCAATGTTATTATTCTCAATTTACAATTTTTAATGTAATATTTTTTATTGTCCGGTTTTAAGTTGAAGATTGAAAAAAATCCTTAAAAAATTTTTAAATATTAAATTGGAAGACTTCAAAAAAGAATAATATTTCTAAATTAAGTGATAAAAATTAAACAATTTATCAAAAAAAAAGTTTAAAATTGGGTTTTTCAAAATCAACGTAGATGAAAATTAAACTATCTGAAATTAATACCTCAGTTATTAAATAATTTTTTTAAGCTTAAATACTTACAATTTTCAAGTTATGAATTTTTGTACTGAACACTGAATTCTTAATTTTTCCTGTTTATATTTTTAATTTTGCAATTTAAATTGAGAATGTTGAATTTTGAAAAGCAAAATCAACAATTAGAAATTTTCAGTTTTCGAACGATTTAAATTTACTTAAAGGAAGTGTCTACAAGTAATGAAAAAATTTGTCTATTTGTACTGAAATTTTGGTAAAAATAGCCCCTTTTCCAGCTTCCCTTATTTGCACCAAAAATCTACGACTATTTGTATCAAAATTTCGCAGTAGAAATTGCTTCATTTTTAATATTTCCAATTTTTTTTATGTACTAACAATTTAAACTTATAGAATTTCGGAACCTTTGACTTTTGGAACATTCAATTCAATTTTTGATTTTAAATTTTATTCGCTTTATTTTAAATAATCCAATTTTGAAAATTTTAATCTGAAAATATTTTATTTTTAACGTTTCGAAATGGTCCTATTATCAAAATATTATTCTGAAATTTTTAAATTCTTGGAGCTTCCGATTTAAATATTTTCAATTTCAAACACCTTTAATTTTAAACTATTTCATTTGAAACGCTTTTATTGAGAAATGATGTAAGTTCAATCGCTTTTCATTACATTCAAAATATTATCCTTTTTTCGAAATTTTACCTAATCTAAAATTGTTTGATTTAGAACATTTTCAATTCAAAATCGTGCAATTTTTTTTTTAAATTTATTAATATTATTAATTATTGCTTCCAAATTTTTAATAACTTATTATTTACAAATTTCTTTAATAATTTGAAAGTATGTTTAGTTCAAAAGATACAAATCTTTGTTGGAACAATTACAAAGTTCATAATTCAAAAAAGTAATATCATTCCCAGCTTTGAATTTGAAGCTGTATTTACTGAATTTAAATATCTGGATTCACAGCAATTTATTTTTAAATTAGTTTTGATAATTTATATTTAAATTTCTTGCAGATTAAAATATTTGACATGTTTTCAACTTTTCATAAGTTTCAATTTTTATTGCAATCAAGTTTCAATCCAAAGCTTTTTATGCTAAAAATTAATATAAAATTCATTAGATCGACGGACAAGTTTTAATCAATTTGTTCAGATACACTTAATAAGTTACTGCATGAATAAAAATTAAAACTTAAGTTCTCTAATTTGTTATCTAAATTTATTTATAAATTATAAATCGTAACTAATTTCAAACTTTTAAAATTATTGGACGTCCATAAACTTATAAAAAATCTTCGCTAATAATTAAATAATTCTCTACTGATATAAAATTTGTAGAAATTTAAATTTCAAAATATTTCACATTTCTAAGGAAAACGGTGAAAATCAAACGTAAAAGAACTTTTCAAGATCTAATTTTTTTATTATTCGCCATTTAATTTCAAACTTGTAAATTTGTAAATGCTCAAAATTTTAAGATTGAAAACATCAAAATCCTTCAAATTGAAATGTATGAAATAAGAAAGCATTTTAGAAAAATATTCTAAACAAGACTTCCTAAATTCAGCTAATTTTTTTTAATTTCCTAAAAAGCTAGATAGGTTTATTTGAAAAACTAACAGAACAAATTTTAAACTTTACAATTTCACTTCACAATTTCAGTTTCAAGAATTAAGTGCTCAAACTTTTAATAAATTTGTAAATATTTTTGCCTGAATAATTGTTTTTAAAGATTTAAAAAAACATACGTACTATTTTGCTCTCTTGAAATAAAAATAAATATAATTAGGTTACATGTAAGATTCAATAGAAAATTGTAATTTTACATTCGTTATATTTTTTTCTGAACTTAGTTTCAAAGATGACTAAAAACACGTACAAAAAATATTAAAAAATAACAAAATTTCTCTCTTTAGATTCAGAAAAAATCAAGAACCAAAAATTTCCCCACTTCCAACATAATAAAAATGTTACAAATAAAAAATATCCCTCTTCCAATTCTAAAAACACGGAACAGCAAAATTTTCTCCTTCCAAAATCAATGAAAATGTTAATAATAAAAAATCATTATTTTTCCGATTGGGATTAAAATGAAATACCAAAATTTTGTTCCTTCCTTCTAAAATTTGCATTGCCAACTTCAACAAAAAATTTAAATTTTAACGTTCAAAGTTTGAATTTAGCACTTTAAAGTTTTAATGATTCAAGGCTTTCCATTTTAAGAATTTAGTTTCATATTAAATACTTTTAAATATTTCATTTATAATTGTAAATTTTAAATGAACAGTTGAATATTGCTAAATTTTTTTGTGTATTTGAAAATTTTGAATTTAATAAGTTTAAAATGGAATTTTTTAGACTAGAACAATATTTGAATAGGGTTTGAAATTGAATAGAGGTGTGCATTCGTTTTTTCAAATTTCCAATACAAAGTAAAATAATGAAAGTATTTAGATACGATTCTATTAATTTTAAATAATTAAAAAATTAAAATAGTTTACAAGGTTTCAATCGGACGTTTCAATTTGTTTAACTATGAAGGCTTTCGAATCAAAACAATTAAATTTTCAACTTTAAGATCTGTACATTTTGCGATTTTTAACAGTTTTAGAATCGTTTTATAAAGTCAAGAATTGTCACATTATTAACATTCGAAATATGGTTCAGTTTTAAACGTCACTAATTAGTTTATATTCACAGTTGATCTACTCAACACGTTTTTTATTAAAAATTTTCAATTGCAAACGTTTTCATTTTCAATTGCTTAATAAAGAGATGATCAGAGCTGCTATTTTATTTTAATCTCATAAATTTCCTATTTAAGGCTCAATTAGATGAATAATAATCGGCCAAATCATTATTTTCCAATGACGACCTGTTTATAAAAAAATCGCTTTTTCCAACAAAAAATTATGGATTAAAATGGATTAATGTTAAAAATGTTAAGCCTTCAAGACCGTATTTTCAGATTCTTTAAACCAAAAATGTACGCTTGAAGATGAAGACACAAAATGGAAATAAAATCTAAAAATTGGTCAAACTTTGTTTAAGAAATGAATGCACTGTCATTTATTGGGATTTCATGGTCTCGAAAAATTACCAGTTATTGACCGGTGCAGCAACCACCCTGCTACAGAGTAAAATCAGCAATCAGTTTCTCAAATAGAATTTATTCACGAGATTAAATGTTTTTCTAAATGAACTTGTATTATTCACTTTAAATGCTAATTTTTTCCAATCAAGCCGTATCACTTAAAAATAATTAAAAAGGTTAAAAGAAGCAAAATAGACCGAGAAGAAATGATAGCTTTTTTATTTCAGTACCTTCTTTTGCATTTTCGATTTATATATTTTTTTATTTTCATTATTTTCTTGCTGTAGGTGAAAAATACTAATTAAAAATTAAATATCTTATTTCTATATGTAAAAATTTGTTTCAAAGGTTCATACTACTACCCACCTGCAATGATGCAGAGCTACAACGCTTACCAAGAAATGGCGAGGAGACAAGAAATGGCAAGAAGACTATCTTATGCTATTGGAGATAAAGGTGATTACACAGGTGTACCTCCATATCAACCCCGAAGATATTACATCTTCCATAGCACCGACATCACACCCTCGGAAATTGATAATCAACAGATTCATCACATATCCAAAGAAAACATTGAGAAACCTGTGACAGAGGAAGAATTGGAGGCTGTCGTCAGAAGAGCGATCACAGTTGCTAAACAACAAAAAAGGCAACAAAATACACTCTACAAAGAACGTGATTCGGAAGATGAAATAGATAACATTCACAAAGTTCATGAAAAGCGAGAGCGTTTAAATTCAGAACATTCACCTATGGGTATCACCTTAGCTCCAGAAATTAAATACAACCCTTTTAATCTACGTCCTGAAATGAATTTAAAAGATAATATAGAAACAGCAATAATTATGGAACAACTTTCAGAACCGACGATTATGGAAATAAGTAATGAGAACGATACGAGTGAATATGATGATACTCAAGAAGATGAGAGCGATTTATGGGGAATAAATGGATGGGAAGCAAGAAAGCAGGTGGAAGAAGCAAAAAAAGATACAACTATTAGTGGAAATTTTAAAAAAGAAAATAAAGAAAAATTGGCAGGTCAACAATTTGAAGAAGAAATTTTGAAACCAGAGAAACTAAGTGGAAAAACTGAAACTATTGCAGGCATTAATGTTGCAAATAAAAATGGATTCGATAGATTCAAGAAAGAAGTGAGCAAACACCTAGAAGCTGAAGATATGCAAAAAGAGAAGTCCGTAGATCTGCAAAAAGAGAAGTCTGAAAAAATGGTTGAAGGATCTGGAGAAATGGTTAAAAGGTTTGAAGAAATGGTTAAAGGATCTGAAGAAATAGTTAAAAGGTCTGAAGAAAATAAAGGAAACCCACGACAAATTATGCGTATAGAAAAACCAAAAACTCAGATTGAAAAATCTGAAATGATCATTTCTGTTATTGATGCACCATCCGCCACTACAGAGTCACTTACAACAAAAGTGACTTAATTAAATAGATTGTTAGAGTTTTTGATTAAGTACATAATGATAATTTTTATTACGATAATTATAATGATTATAAGCTACTTTTTTTATCTTTTCTTCATATTTTATTCAGGAATAATAAAAAATAATAAAATAGGAACAACAGAAGTTAATTTTGTAACCTCTTTGCAAAATGTTGATTCTGTAACGCACGTCTCTTAGATAATATTGACGACTGTAGCAACGCTTAAAAATTGATGTTGCAATTGTGTTGCAAGATTAACGCAAAAGTTAAATCTTAAACTGCTTGCTGACTTCATTAAATTTTGTTTTACGTCAGCCAATTTCGTCTTGATTTAGAGCATATGCTGACAGACTGAATATTATGGAACGCAATTCCTTCAATGAAATTTGGATTATGCGTTAACCTTGCAACATTTTTAATTATTGATGAATAAATCGTTTGTTTATATATTTATATTTTGGAATGTGATCTCTTTTAACCACTACTTCCCTTCTTTAATTATCCTATATTTCCTATTCAAAATATTTTAAGATCTCAAGATACTATAGATTGTGCAAAGCATGTTAAGAAAAATGTTTATTCAAAAATATTTAACTAAATTTGTTTTTAAGGCCAGTTTCAATATTATTAGATATCACAATCTTTTTTCTTTGTGAGACCTGACTGCCACTTCTCATTTATAACACATACATCCTAAAAGAAATTTTTCTTTTGTTATGAAATTCAGTTTCGTCAAAAGTAAGGAATATAGAACCTAATACAATTATTTTTAAAAAATTAACATGTATGTTAAAAAAAATTATTTTCAAAGAACAAGAATCATTTCCATAATTTTTTTAATTGAAGACCCTATTTCTTCTAGTTTGTTTTCAAATTCTTCTAACATTGCAATAGTGTTTTATTTTTAATTTTTATCTTCACAAGTCAAAACTTTCAAATCTAACTGGGCAAAGCATGAAGTAAACTCCACAAAAATCGTTATTTCGTGAAACCGAAGTCACTTTTACAATTTTTTGAATTTGTAAGTCCCAATTCTATGTTATTCACCATCAACTGTTAGAAGAAATGTCTTTTTCTTAAAATAGATATTTATTTTGAGATAATTAGGCAACAAGAATTTTAATTTATCAATTCAATAATTTCCGCCTTAAACTACAAATTCAATGATGGCAATAAATTTTTCGAAATCTAAGATTTTTACTAAATTCTTGTTCAGTAAATTCTTAAAAAAAAAAAAAATTAATTTGAAAAATGTAGAGAAGACCAACCTACAGTAAATAATTATTAATTTGAACACTCATGTATGTTAAATAAACTATTCAATTTATTTAATAGTTAGAACACTATACGTGTTAATAAATTAATATAAGAAATAATTGTTTTGTAGGGTCGTCTCCCCTATTTAATTCAACTGATTTCTAGACCTGGGAAAAACTATTTTATTCAACTTTTCTAGCTAATAATTCTATTTTTTAATACATAAAACATGAAACTATTTTTTCTACAAAGGGGAACAATAGCTATTAATGTTAAAAAAGAATTCACGTGTTAACAGAAAATTATTGTAGGATGGATTATGCTGTTCTTCAAAGATAAAATGAGTTAAAAATTTATTAGATATGCTTGGAAACTAGAGGTACTTGTATGTAAAACTTACTTCGGTTATTATAAATGCTCAAATGCAGTTAACAAATCTGAACTAAACGCAGATATATTTTATAATAATTCAAACAGTTTTATCAATCAAGCTAAAAAAAATCAATCAAATTTTTTCTTACAATAATTATCATTAAACGAAAATTAAGTCTAAAATAATAACCAACGAAATTCAACAGATTTCTCATAAGAATAAATAAATGTGGCATAATTAACTGCAAAAGAATACATGGAACTAGGTATAACCTTATAAAAAAATTCTTCAAGATCGATGTGGACATTTTACCCCAATCGAACACATGATGAAATTAGAGGTACGGTATGCGTAGCTCTCAAATTCCAATTTCAGCATTGTGAAATGGGAGATATTCAGCAAGTTGAGTGCCCTAAATTCATTCTATCAAAGCAATCCATTCTGTCTTACAAACCTCAGTTCTTCCTACGATTCAATCGAGTTCGCATATCAAATCGTGAAGAGAACTATGAAGACTTTTGTGCTAATTTTTCTAACTTGGGGACCCATCCTAGTCCAATCATCTCCGATTGCAGAAAATATTGATAAGAAATCTGAATTAGAATTAATAAAAGAAAATCTAACTCATAGTCCAATTCTTAAATTCAATGATACCAAAGTTAAAGAATCCGAACTCGAAGTTACAAAACTTGACGATTCGAAATTAGAAAGAAGTGAGGATTTCAACAATGATAATTTAGAATTGAAAGACGAATCAAAATTAAAAGATGAGGTAAAAGTAAAAAAAGAATTTAAACTCAATGATAAATTGTTACTGAAGGACGATTTAGAATGTGAAGTAGCTGCTGCCTCAAAATGCCTGGATCGCGCAAAAAAAGAGTGTAGATCAGCTGGTCCACATACAACTCCAACGAAAATTTGCTTTGAAGTGACTCCTGGTGTTCAGGGTGCAGTAGAATTTTGCAAAGAAAATGGACCAGAATTTTCGAAGCATCCGCAAGTATATCAAGAATCACAACCTGGTCCTCAAATACAGCAAGAACCGCAACAAGTAACACAGCCAACCCAAACGAACTACGAGATACCTCAGAATAATAATCAAGTTCCTCAACAAAATTATGGAGTACCACAAGTTCCTGTTTCGAACAATGGACCTCAACAACCATCTGTTGAAATTCCAACGACTTGGTGCATTCAGACAGATTCGGGAATGCAGAAATTTGATTCCGTTATGCAGATTGAACAACAGAGTCCCCAAGGATCAGAGTATCAAACTCAGCCCCAACAGTTTGCTAATTCTCAAAATATTCCATCAAGTTATCCTCAAAATCCAAGTCCCCAAGGATCAGGATATCAAACTCAGCCCCAAAAGTATACTTTTTCTCAAAATATTCCATTTAGTTACCCTCAAAATCCATTTTACTATCCTCAAAATCCAAGTCCGCAAGGATCAAAGTATCAAATTCAGCCTCAAAGGTTTACTTTTTCTCAAAATAGTCCGTCTAGTTATTCTCAAAATTCAAGTCCCCAACGATCAGAGTATCAAATTCAGCCCCAACAGTTTATTTTGTCTCAAAATATTCCATCTAGTTATCCTCAAAATCCAAGTCCCCAGCGATCAGAGTGTCAAAGTCAGCCCCAACAGTTTACTTTTTCTCCAAATATCCCATCTAGTTATCCTCAAAATCCAAGTCCCCAACGATCAGAGTATCAAATTCAGCCCCAACAGTTTACTTGGTCTGAAAATGTTCCACCTATTTATCCTCAAAATCCATCTGGTTATCCTCAAAATCAATCTGGTCATCCTAAATATCGATTTAGTAATCCTCAATATTCATCTAATTATCCTGAAAACACTTTTCCTGTTTACCCAAATCTTCCATCAGGTTATCCTCAGACTTCTCCAACTAGCTATCCTCCCCTCATTTCTCCTAGTTATGCTCCACAAAATTTACCTACTTATCCTCAAAACTTCCAATATGCACCTCCTCAAAACTTTCAATATTCACCTCCTCAAAATTTTCCATGTTACTGTTATCAAGACCCTCAACCAGTTTTTCCTCAAAATTTTTCACCTTCCTTCCCAATTCCACCACCTCAACGTCAGCAAGAATCACTTTCTCAAGTTCAGCCCCAACAACAGTTTGTGTATTCTCAAAATGGACCATCAAGTTTTCCCCAAAACATTTTTTCTGGTAACTCTCAAAACCCTGCAATATATTCGCAAACCCAACCAAATACATTTTATCCATTCTCTGATCGTCCTGGTAACAACCCTCAATTTGAGAAAAACCAACCTGATAGCCAAGGTTATATTCCATTCGGTGGAAATCAGTTTAGTAATCAAGGAGGTGTTCAATCATTAGCACAGGAACCTTCCGGAGGTCATTTTGTGCAACCTACTGGTGCTTTTCCAACCGTGAGTAAATTATTTATTGGTTATTTCAAGCTTTAAATAATTTTTTTAAGAAACAGGGGAAGGAATCTTCACAAAAATAAGAAACTTTTGGGGGAGTTTCAATGGGTAATTTGATTTTTCTTAAATGGCACCCTTAGAAAATTTTCCTTTTGGTGTCAAAATGACCCATGATGTTTGGCACAATTTTAGAAAAGTATTTAGGGGTCTTCCAAGTCGGTTCTTTAAAATAAAATGCTCCGTTTTTTTCAGCCAAAAATCTGAGTGATATATTTAAGTAAAAAAGTATCTTGTATATTTGACAAAGTAAACAGAATGCATAAACAGCGATTATTAAAATAAAAGAAGCATTTAATTTTCAAAAAATAGCTTGGGGGACCACTAAATATATTTTTTTGCTTCTGCCGAAAATCTGGTATAATTTTCACACTAAAAGAAACAATTTATGTAAGTGGCATTTCAGAAAAAGAAATAAGGCCTTTTCGAACACCCTATCAGTTACAGAAAAATCGTTTAAAAAAGAATCAGATTAAGAAACGTAATACAGTTGGTTTCGATTCTCATAGTTTTTTTTCTTATTTGTTATATTACATATTTGACATAGGTTGCTATTTTGTATACAATGTTTGGTCCAAATTTTAAGGGTTAATTTGGCTCTAATTTTTAGCAATTATATTGGTATAACATTTTTCGGCGTTCTTTTTAAATAAAAAATAATAAATTCTGGACTATACTTGGAAAAGAAGACTGAAACAAATCTGCCACTTTCTGAATTTGATACTGAAGGTAGTTAGGAATCTAAATGTTTATTCCCCATGAATTTGCTTTAAAAATTTGTATAACTTAATTAAAATTCGATTTTTTAATTCGATAAATGCTTTGAAATCATAAAACTTTTCAATTACAGTTTTAAATTTGAATGTTGTGATTTAAATTGTTTTTTTTTTGTATTGCAAATATGCTTTTTATTGAAATTAATTGTGAATAATTTTTGTATTTGATATTGATCTGCTTAAATGATTTTTATAGTAAATCTTAGTGCTTTAAGTTGTGAATGTTTAAATTAGCACAATTTTTGAGTGCATTTAAATATTAAAATATTACTATTATTAGCCTAAAATATTCGCTCATATATAACAATTATTTGGAACTGCGATAACATTTTTTAATCAACTTTAATTTTAACTTAAAGCCAATATTTCATTCGTTTCTGTATACGTACTTTCACACTAGAATTTTCTTCAAATTCCGCTCTTGAAAGTGAAGATTTATTTCAAATTTGTATGCTTTTCAATTTCGATTATAAAGATTTAAAAAATGTTATATCGTTTCAAGCTTTGTATATTACGTTAAAATTTGACTAATTTACGATAATTTAATTAACCTACTTTGTAATTTAATATGTTTATGAGTTTATGACAAAAATTCTGAATTATAATGGTTCATATTTCTGCACTTTCAAACTTTCATGTTTTCAATGATTATAATAGGTTTGCTTTCAAGTTTTAATGTTTTAAGTTCGATTGAATTATATATTTAATTTCAGACATGCCTTCGAATAAAATAAAATAAATATGGGTACCGTTTTACTCTAAAATTATTAATTAATTTCACAACCAACTAATTTGTTCTGTACAAAATATACCCCCGCATTAAATTCAAACGATATTGAGCATTGGAATGGGCAAACAAAAATTAGAAATCAAAAACAGAATAGCACTCAAAAGTTTCATTTTCGGTCTCTGATAACATGTGCAAGAATAGATCGATCAATATCCTGAGGTTTTGCGGGGAAAAAAAAGAGTTTTAAAAATTCGATATTCTTACAGTGTTGCAAAAATCGATAATATTTTGTTTGTAATCTACATAATATGCCAAATTTTTCAAAAATTTGGTAAGATTTCAATATCTTCAGTCATTCTAGGCCAAAATCTCAATTTAATAATGCTGTGTCCAGTCTTCCCGAAAAATGGGGAGAGTTGGAAAAGGGGATGGACGAGTCCCCAAAATTTAGGACTTTATCAAAGTCAAAATATACCTGAAAAAATATAATTTTTTAGCAATCAAAATAGGCAGACCCTGAATTTAATCTGTATTAAAAAATTCGTATTTCTCAGCGTTTTAACAAAATCGACAACATTAATTTTTTCATAATCTACATACAAAATATATCTAATTTTCATCAATCTTGTAATATTTTAATATTTTCAGTTTTTTATGCCAAATACCATTTTCAGAAACCTCAAGTAACAAAAATAATTTTTAAAAGCTTTTGCAAGCTGTCCTAAAATTTTTTGAGCGCGTAGAAACTCAAAAAAGAAGAATTAACCATTACTTTAGTTTTTTAAGGTATATAAAAATGAGATTATAGCCTACAAAATCTAAAAAAAATTGAATTCTTACAAGATTTTGAGAAATTGGTAATATTTTGTAGATTACGAAAACAAATTATTATAACCGATTTTGGCAAAACTCTGAGGATCTTGAGAATTTTTTAAACTAATTTTTGCTCCGCTGAACCTCAAAATATTGATCAATCTTTTTCAAATTTTACATAGATTGAAATATGAATAAATGAAAAAGCTACTTCTAGATTGTAAATACTTGAAGACTCCAAATTAAAATTTTGTTTAACGTCTAAAGTAATTGTTAATGTTATAAACAACAGTAAATAAATGTATATATAAGCAGTTTCGCGATCAACAATTCATTCCTTTGAAACAATTTATTAAAAATATTTTCCTCAAAAAGTAATATTTAATATTTTTTAATACCTGTTAAAAATCGTCCATTGCTTAAATAAATTCAATAAACAAATTCAAATCTTCGTCAATTTTCAACTGGCAGGTTTCCATTTTTCAACGGATCCAATTTTAAATTACTTAGGAGCATCCTTCGCTTATGAAACTTTACCCACCAACAATAAATGTTTATTTTATAAACATTGTTATAAACAGATTTACAACTTGACTACTTGTTAACAAAAAATTTTATTTTTTATCACGAAACTGACTGCCGGTGACTCAGAAAGGCCCTTATTTATTAAGACACCTTGTCAAGTGACAATATTTGTTATTTATTTAAATAAATTTGATCAATAAATAAAGATTGTCATTAATTTAAAATTTTAACTAGCATATTTTACATTTTTCAGCAGAATGAGCTTTTAATAACTTAGTAAAATCCTTTCCTTATTCTACTTTATCAAAGAACAATAAGTTTTCAATTTATAAACAATTTTGTAACAAAAATTCACAACTTAATAAACAATGGATGCAGCTTCTTTTTCGTAATTGACTGCCAGTGACTCAAAAAGGATCCTATTTTTCAGGAGACTTGATCATGTGAAATAATTTATTATTTTATTAAATACATTTTATAAAGAAATACAGATTGTCCTCGATTTTTAATAGTAGATTTTGTTTTTTCAACGAAATAAGCTCTAAATAACTTGAACATATACCTTTTTTATGTTATTTTATCAATAAGATACAATTGTTTTATTTTATAAACAATATTACTGAAAAAATTATGTATTTATATTTTTTCTAAAATTTATTTAAATAAATAACGAATTTTGTTGACTGAAAGTCTCCTAATAAATAAAGTCCTTTTTTGAGTGATTGGTCGTCGATTTCGTAGAAAAAGAAAACAATATCCATTTCGTCACAAGTATTCAAGTTGTGAATTATATTATTGGTTGATAAAGTACCATAAGCAAAAAGCTTTTCTAATTTATTTCAAATTCATTCATTGTAAAAAACAAAATCTGCTAGTTAAAAATTGACAAAAATCTGTATTTGCTTATAAAATTTATTGTGAACAAATACTTGAACAATTTTTTTAAGGAACCGAGTTATGCCTTTAAATATTAAATTTGATTATTAATGTTTGTTGTTGTTTATTTGTTTAACGATTTCTCTGAATTTTGTGAAATAGAAAACTAAGACATGTTTTTACACATATCCTGAACAAATAATTAAAAAATAAAGTCTTCAAGTAAAGGTTGTCACGGCATAGCCATGTAATGCCATTTTTTTGAAAACATGTTTTATTGGCTCAAAAATACTCTAAAATTCTATCAGACATTGTCGTAAAGGATATAATTATTCAAATTCGAACCGCAAGAGGGTCATTGAAACTTATAACCGGAAAATGAAACCGGAAATGGATTAAGTTTGGAGCACAAAAAAACTAGGGCTTCTGTTAGAACCAATTTTTGGTTCCAAAGGAGCTGCAACACAAAGAAACCTCTTTGCTGAAAAGGAATCAAAAATGGTAAATGGTTTTTGAACGAACCCAAAGTATGGACTCAAACGGTTCTAATAGAGCCTTTTTGTCATTTCTGCCTTGACCTTGACTCACTTTGAAGATTTTACAATTTAATGATGCACGTTTTACTTTATAATTTGGATGAAAGATTTAATAAAAACACTAAAATTATAGACATTAGTTACACTTGAAAGGAAGGTGGTGCACATGAAATATGACATTTAGGTATTTCTATCATTTAATTTAGTTTGTTTTAAAAAAGAATAGAAAAATTCCGTTAATATTTATCTGTATGATTATTCCTAGTATTTATTGATTTTAAATAGGCCCGCGCTTTTCGGCACATGCGCAGTTGAAAACATCGGCATCAGTTATTAGCCATCTTTCGGATATCAGCGAAATAAAAAGGAACCCTAAGAAAGAGTTCCTTCAAAGAGTTTAGAGCCTATGTTCCAAACAATCCCAACATTCACTTGAGCCGCAACATTACTGAACACTCATTTTTCTCTGTGAGAAAAAGAAGAACTTGCAAGCTAAATTCTACTAAATAATCACAAAATACAAATAAACTAAATATTTTGTATAAAAATAACAATGCGTTTATAATATTGCGTTTATAATATTTCAGGCATATGTTTTATGTTAACTGGGACCTAAAAAAAAAATTGCATGGACTAACACGGTTTGGACAGCAGTCGATTTTTGGCGATCTGTATCTCGAAAAATATTAACTTTTTTAAAATTTTGTTTATTGAGATCTCGAGAGCTTCATTAAATCTCAAATGTATTTTTTTGTTTTTTATTATTCAATACATGCTTTTGCCGCGACACCTTTCAAGTGTTTTTAATCTGGAAATAGCAGTTTCATTCAATAATTTGTTAATATAAAAATAAACAGATTCTTTTAAATGCTGTAACCTTTTGGATATTATTCATAAGGAGCGTCTTTACTGATATCATGATGCTTTACATGAATATAAGTTGTTGCAAAAAATGGGGTAGTTTATAATATATGTGTGATGTCAACATTGTTGTTAAATTAAAAATTAATAGAAAAAAATTTTAAAATCGGCTCCCACAAATCTCACAGTAAATCCCAGAAATATGTTTTATTTTAAAATTAGATAAAAATGCTGCATTACGTTTATCCACTTAATGATAAAATTTATCTGACGAAAGATAAAATTTATTTCACGAAAATATTTACGTCATATGCGTGACATGGACTCATGGATTTCCTCGAGAAATTTGAAAAAAGGGCTCACTCACTAAACTCTTCGAGTATTTAAAAAAAATCCATTTCCCCACTGATGTCAAATAACACTTTATGTAAATGATTAAAACGAAAACAGCATTCACCTACACATACGGGATACATAGGCCGCGCTTAGCCTAGTTCATAGTTTTGGTTTACAAATTTAAAAGTCTTTATCAGAGTCGACAGAAACTAAGGGTTAGACCAAAAAAGAAGTAGAGGACTGAACTTGGCTGAGTGTCCTTGTCCTCCGATCGTAGAAGCTTTAACCGGTCAGGGCTCAGAACGTATAGTACGTCACGTAGCTTACGTAGATTTCTACAAGTAATTAACTATGAATCATACGTAGTAAACATAAAGTAATACAATTATATATTATTTCCCTCTCACTCACTCCTATCGAAAACAAATGGTCGGCTAAAATTTGAGGTTACAGTGTTTGAATAACTAGGGTAACCGAACCTCAAATTTGAGGTGACATAAATATTTTCGTCAGATAAATTTTACCTTTCGTCAGATAAATTTTATTTTTTGTCTGATACATTTTATATTTGAGCGGATAAACGTGATGCAGCGTTTTTATCTAATTTTAAGATAAAATTTAATCCTGGGAATAAATTGTTTAGGCACTGCATAAAATTAAACAAGAGAATATAAAAAATAACTAATCAAGTAAATTTGTTGTTTCAGGCTGAGGGAAATAGTCAAAGTATCCAACAGCAAACGCCACAGAACGCAATATATTTAGACGCTCGAAGAGTACAACCTGGGCCACTATCGCGAATTCTGGATAGGCCATCATCTTTCCAAATGTCTGGACGACCTGGAAACATGGAAAGTTCTTTCGAATTTCAACAAAGGTCCCAACCACAATCTTCTGGAAGAGGCGAGCAAGCACCCTTCAGAATTCAACTCTAAGTTATCTCCATCATCTTCATCAAAATTTAGAATGAATCTTTCACAGCAATTAGCTCACACAACTTTTTCACCATATGGTCCCATCGGAAATAAAAAAAAATCTTCGACATGTAGAGTAGCCTAGGAGTGCACAAGTTCCTAATTGGTGAATAGAGGCAACATTAAAAAGATCATTCTATTTTGAATGAAATAAGATACTAAAATTTGTTGAAGATCTTTTTAGATTCTTCTTTCAAAATCCTGATCAGTATTTATTTATTGTAAGCAACTCTATTCTTTAAAAAAAAGAATTGTAAGAGAGTCGATTTGTGTGACATTTTATAAGGACGCGGAATGGATAGTGTCAATTTATTACCATGTAATGAACTGATATTTTTATTTTTTTCAATTTTGTATCTATTTATAAGAAGTGTTATCAATAAATGGTTTTTCTATGAGAATTTACTCTTAATCATCCGAAACAATGATAGATATTGTTTTCGAGAGTAATTTTTAAAATGATTTTGCATTGTAAGTAGGGAACGTTGGATTAACTAATTTTGTGGAAGTTCTTTTAATAAAATGAATTAATTATAGCTAGAGTTACTATGTGAAAATAGTAACTTGTTAGATTTCAAGTCACTGATTCAAGTAACTTAATGTTCCTGCAAAATTTCTTTTTTTCTATGGGACAACATATTTTGAAGTTGTAAATTTCGATTATACATGTTGAATATTGGTAAGTCTTCAATTGGAAATATTTAAAATTGAAGAATTTTAAATTGCAAATTTTTAAAATTAAAGAAATGATTAAAATTGCATAACTTTAAAATAAAAATCTTGAAAATTAAGGAATTTTAAGCTGCAAATTTTCAGAATTTAACAGTTTTTAATTTTAAAAATATACAATAAAAAATTATGCAATTCTTAAAAGTTTTATAATTAAAAAAAATTTGAATTGTAAATCGTTAAAATTACAGAGTTTTTTGTTTTTGAAATTCCCAATTGAAAATTATGCAAAGTTTAAAGTTTTACAATGAAAAACTCTGTTAGTTTCATGCTTTAAATTCGAAATTTCCTAAATTCGGAAGATTTAAAATTAAAAGCTTGTATTTTGACCTTCAAAATCAGAAATTTGAGAAGTAAATCTATGAAACTGAAAAGAGTTTATATTTTATAATTTATATTTAATTTAAAGTTATGCAAATTTCAAGCGCTGCAATTAAAATTGTTTAAATTTCGATGATTTACATTTGAAATTTCTACTATTTGGAAGATTTAGAATTAAAAACTTTACTTTTAAATTCAAAAATAATCCAATTCCAAAAATTTTTTATTAAATATTTTTAAAATAAAGAATTTTCAATGTTCAAAAAATTACAGTTTAAAATTTCTGTGATTTTGATGATTTACATTGGAAATATCTTTGATTCAGTATATTCAAAACTGCAGACTTGATTTTTGAGTCTAAAATTTTAAAAAATCCTCCGAATTTAAGAATATTCATTTATACACTTGTAAATTAAAGAGTTTTAATTTTTTGATTTGCAATTAAAAATTTAGCAAGTTTTAAGTTTTACAAATAAAAAAGATGTATTTTCTATGATTTATATTCGATTTTTTTCAATTTGAAATACTTAGGATTAAAAACTTGACTTTTGATTT
>JAUELO010000271.1:2365277-2375834 GCA_032357855.1 Amphibolips quercusostensackenii | reverse complement strand
GAAACTCGTGACTTTTTATCTTAAAAATCTTCAAAATCATCCTAATTCAAGCATTTCTAATGATACGTTCTTAAAATTGGAGAATTTTAAACTGAAAATCGTTAAAATTGAAGAATTTTCAACTATTTCAAAAAAATGATAAAAATTACATACCTTTAAAATATAAACCATAAAAATTAAATACTTTGATATTCTTTATTTTGCAAATGCAAAAATGTTGTATTCTGTAACACTTTTAAAATGCAAAACTTTAACCTGAATATCTCTAAAATTAAAGAGATTCAATTTTTACAATTTATGATTTGAAATTTCGGTAATTTTGATTTTTTACATTTGAAATTTCAATTTGGAAGATTTAGAATTAAAAACAACCTTTTAATTCTAAAATCATCATCATTAAAATGTAGGACTTTAAATTATACATTCTAAAAATTAAAGAGTGTTTACATTTGATATCAAATATTATCAAAATTTAGGTTTTTTGATTTATAGATCTTTAAAATTTAAGAGATTTTAACTTAGAAAATGAAAAATGATGCAACATTTACGTTTCGCAATTAAAAAAAGCTGTAATTTTGATGCGTTGTATTCAAAATTTCATGAATTCTAAAGATTTAGAATTGAAAACTTGACGTTTGATTTCCAAAGTCATCAAAATTAAAAAACTTTTATTTTTATATTTTTAAAATTAAGCACTTTCCAATATTAACTATGTAAAAATGCAGAACTCTAAATTGAAAATCTTTAAAATTGAAGAGATTTAATTTTCACATTTTACAATTAAAAATTGTGGTTATTTTAATTATTTATATACTCAACTTTTTATCTTCTAAATCATCCAAATTTGAGAATTTTTATTGATATTGAGATAAAATCTGATATTTAAATAAAAGTTACAGATTACTTAAAATTAAATTAGAGTTTTATAAACGCCAATTTAGCTATTTTATTGTTTATTTTAATTTATGATTATTTTAATATAATCTTCAGTCTTCAATGAATAATATATGATTAAATTTATATTTTTAATTATATTAAGTTTTATATCAATTTTAAAAGACTTAAAAAATTATTATTGGCCATTTTAATTTACCCTAAAATAAAAAAATTTTTAATGATGAAAGCTGTTTTTTGAAAAAAAATTGAATTCTAGAAAATGTTTCAAAAATTTGTTTCAATTTTTGAAAATTGCACATTGTTGAAAGTATAGTTCAACTTTAATGTTTCAAATTTAGAGATTTATTTGTTAAAATACTAATATGGAATTTAACAAAAGGCTTTTGTTCAAATTTTTGTTTAATACCATATTATGTATAAAAATAATAATGCACAAATATTGTTCCTAATATTTTTTTGTATTAAAAAATATAATTTGAAATTTTGCGCCAGAAGTGAAAATGTTTTGCTGACGGCGGCGCCAGTTTCCAGTAGACCCACGTGCTACCATAACCTCAAATTTACTTGTCAACTTTGTCAACATCGTAAGGTCCACACTGAACTCACTGAACTGAAACGATTGACAGAATCAGAGCCTAAATAAAAAAGAATTTAACAATTTTGTGATGAAAAATGAAAATCTCGCGGCATAAAAAAGTGCAGAAACATCTGAGCTTCTTCAAAAATAATTATAAATTCCGGGAGCCTTTTCAAGTTCTGATTGATGGAACTTTTGCGTATTCCGCACTTGAGGTTAGAAGTTTAATATTATCGTCTTATCTTTTTAAAACCAAAATTAACAAACAATTTACAAACATGTTGAGTTCGTTAAATATTTATTGCCTTTCCGGGCTAATCAGAAAGTAATAAAATAGCTAAACAAATTTCCAGAACATTCTTTCAGTTTGAATTTGATTTCCTTAAATAAAAAACGCTCTTCTCTGAGGTGACCTGACGTCTTGATTTATCAGGACATGCCCTGATTTTTCATCGCTATCCTGATTGTCTGATTTTTTGTGCTATATCCTGATCATTTATGACTAAAAAGTATTTAAAATTAAAACTGTTTTGTAAAAAAATCGTCTTTCAGCATGAAAATTCTACATTTTGGATGAATTTTTTTTACTGAAAATCTTTCTTGGGTGAGAATTCGTGTTTTTTGGTTGAAAATTCATCTGTTCTAGAAATTGAATCTTTTTGACTAAAAATTCAACTGACGAAAAATTAATTTGGTTGGTGATTTATCATTTCAATTTAAAAACATTTTTTTGGTTGATATTTTAAATACATATTTTGTTGAAAATTCATTTTTAATTGGTTGAAAATGAACTTTTCAACTAAAAATATAACTATTCCATTTTTTGTCGAAATTTTACATTTTTTAGGTGAAAATTCATGTATTTTGTTGAAAATTCGTTATTTTTTGTTATTTTTATTAATCTGTATGGTTGAAAATTCATGTTTTTGGTCGAAAATTCAACTATTTGGTTTCAACATTATTTTTTATTGAAGATTCATTATTACAGCTGTGACTTCGTGTATTTTGTTTGTAAAATTAATTTCTTTGGTTTAAAATTTTACTATTTGGTTTAAAAAAAAATTTATCTGAAAATGTAACTCTTTTATTTTTGTTTAAAAATTTATCCTTTTTCGGTGAAAATTCATGTATTTTGTTAAAATTTTGTTATTTTTAGTAGAAACTTAATCTTTGTGGTTTAAAATTCATCTTTTTGGTAAAAAGTTCATTTTTTTGTTGTTGAAAATTTAACTATTTTATGGTAAATTTATTTATTTTGTAAAAAATTTATTTTTTCGGTTGACAATTAATTTTTTTTTCTCATTTTAGTTGAAAATTTATATTTGTTGTTAAAATTTCAACTATTCGGTTCAGGCTTCAATTTCTTATAGAAGATTCATCACTATAGTTGAGAATTCATGCATTTTGTTTAGAAAAAATTTAATGAAAATGTAACTTTTCTATTTTTGGTTTGAAAATTTATCTTTTTCAGGTGAAAATTCATGTATTTTGTTAAAAATTCGTTATTTTGGTAGAAACTTCATCTTTTTGGTTGAAGATTAGTCTTTTTGGTTGAAAATTCAACTATTTGGTTTAAACTTTATTTTTTATTAAAGATTCATCATTATAGTTATGAGTTCATGTATTTTGTTGAACACTAATTTCTCTGATTAAAAGTTTATCTATTAGGTTAAAAAAAAATTAACTGAAAATGTAACTCTTTGATTTTTGGTTGAAAATGTATCCTTTTTATTTGGAAATTCATGTATTTTGTTAAAAAAATTTATTTTTAGTGGGAACTTAATCTTTATGGTTAAATATTCATCTTTTTGGTCAAAAATTCTTTTTTTATTGTTGAAAATTTAACGATTTTGTGGAAAATTTATTCATTTTTTAAAAAATTCATTTCATTGGTGGAAAATTTATCTTTTTGGTTGACAATTCATTTTTTTGTTGGAAAATTTAACTTAATATAAGGATTCCATTTTCGATTTAAAATTTGTCTTTTTTAGTTGAAAATTCGTGTATTTTGTACAAAATTCATCTTTTTGGTAGAAAAGTAATCCTTTTAGTTAAAAATTCATTTTTTTCAGTAAAGATTCCTCATGTTAGTTGAAAATTCATATTTGTTATTGTTAAAAATTCAACTATTCGGTTCAGGCTTTAATTTTTTATAGAAGGTTCATCATTATAGTTGATAATTCATGTATTTTGTTGAACAACAAAAAATTTTATGAAAATGTAACTCTTCCATTTTTGGTTTGAAAATTTATCTTCTTGAGGTGAAAATTCATGTATTTTGTTAAAAATTCGTTATTTTGGTATAAACTTAATCCTTTTGGTCGAAGATTCATCTTTTAGGTCGAGAATTTAACTTTTGGTTTAAGCCTAATTTTTTTATTGAAGATTCATCATTATTGTTGTAAGTTCATGTATTTTGTAGAAAATTAATGTCTTTTGTTAAAAATTCGTTATTTCGGTAGAAACTTAATCTTCATAACTGAAAATTCATCTTTTTGGGCTATAATTTAACTATTTGGTTGTATTTTTTTATTATTATTGAAGATTCATCATCATAAGTAAAAAGTTCGTTCCTATGGTTGAAAATTTAAATATATTGTTACAAATTCTTTCTTTGTAGTTGAAAATTAATTTTTCAACTGAAAATTCAATTACTCCGTGTTTAGTTGAAAATGTCTCTTTTTTAGTTGAAAATTCAAAATTTTTGTTAGAAAATTAATTTTTACGGTTGAATACTCATCGTTTTGGTTGAAAATTCAACCATTTGGTTGAAAAATAATTTTTTAACTGAAAATTTAACTACACCGTGTTTGTTTGAAAATTTATCTTCTTTAGTTGAAAAGTCGTCTTTTTTGGTAGAAAATAAATCTTCTTGGTTTGAAATTCATTTTTTTGTTAAACATTCCTCATTTTAGTTGAAAATTCATTTATTTGATGAAAAATTTAACTTTATTGTTAAAAAGTATTGTTTTAGTTGAAAATAAAGTTTTTTATTTGAAAATTTAGCTATTCCGTGTTTGTTTAAAAATTTATTTTCTTTAGTTGAAAATTAAACTATTTGGATGAAAATCCATGCATTATGTTGAAAGTTTGTCTTTTGTGGTAGTATATTAATCTTTTTGTTGACAAATCCATTTTTATTATTAAAGATTTCTCATTCTAGTTGAAAATTCATTTTTTTTTGGTTAAAAATTTAACTATTTTGTTAAAGATTTATTTATTGTGTAAAAACTGCATCTTTTTTTGGTCTAAAATTAATCTTATTAGTGGGAAATTTATCTCTTTGGTTGACAATTCATTTTTTGGTAGAAAATTTAACTAAATATAACTATCCCATTTTGGATTGAAAATTTATCCTTTTAGTTGAAAATGTGTGTATTTTGATCAAAATTTGTCATTTTTGGTGGAAAATTAATCTTTTTGGTTGAAAATTCATTTTTTTTTTTGAGATTCCTCATTTTAGTTGAAAATTCATATTTTTTGTTAAAAATGTAACTGTTTGTTGAAAATTGATTTATTTTGTAAAATATTCGCCTTTTTTGTAGAAAATTAGTCTTATTGGTGAAAAATTTATTTTTTTGCTTTAGGGAAAATGAAAAATTGGTCAGGGAAAAGTCAGTGAAAGTTAGCGAATTTGAATTAATTTAATTTGTAATTAATCTAAAAGAAGTGGGATAATGTTCTAAATTCTCGATCAAGCCATCTGTTCACCCCAATTTACAAATTCACAAAAATTAATAAAATAGCCTTAAAGAGTGGATAATTTACTTATTTTCAAACTGTTCAACCCATAATTTATTATAATTAAATTATGATTTCTTCTGCATTTAGGCCAAATTCAATATAAAAGAACAGCTAGTAAAATACTTTCAAGCTGAAGTGAAACTGCTCACAACGCAATGTGTGATTTTGGAAACTGAAAAATTATCACGCTTGGAAAGAAAACTGAACGGAGCATTACAGATTATAAAGCAGTTTCCTCTGCATAAATGTGGACACGAGAAAAATTCAGTCTCTGGGTCAAAATGTTTAAAATCGATGATTGGCAATGACAATGCCTCTAGGTAATTTGCATACTTCTTTAAACATCTTTTTTTTGCAAACAAAATTTAAATTGCAAGCTGCAAAAAACAGTTTTCTTTCAATCTTAAACATTCTTTAACATATTCACGACGAAAAAACAACTTTGTTAATTCGAAGTGATTTAGGTAGTTCAAGTAATTGACTTGTAATCCATCTGATTCGAAGTAATGTAAATAGGTAATCCAAACAGTTTTGAACTATTTTGTTGAAAATTTATTTTTTGTGGACATTCATTTTATTAAATAAAAAATCAACTATTTCATTTTTGGTTCAAAATATTAATCTTCTTTAATTCGTAAATTCATGTATTTTGTTATAAATTCGTTATTTTTCATAGAAAACTAATCTTCTTTGTAGGAAATTCTACAGTTTTCTTACAAAGTTATTTTCATGGATGTAAATTCAACTGTTTTGTTGAAAACTCGTCTTTTTCAATTAAAAATTCACCTGTTTCGTAGACAATTCATTTCTTTGGCTGAAAATTTAACTACATTGTTAAAAATACCTATTTTTATGTTGAAAATACATTTTTTTAACCAAAAATTTAACTATCAAATTTTTTGTTCAAAATTGATCTTTTTTAGTTTGCAAATTCATATACTTGGTTGACAATTTGTCTTTTTCAGTAGAAAATTAATCTTCGTTAAAAATTTATGTTTTTGGCTTAAAATTAAACTATTTCGTGAAAAATTAATCTTTGTAGTAAATTCAACAATTTTGTTAAAAAGTAAATTTCTTGTTTGAAAATTCAATGGTTTTATTGAAAACTCGTCTTTTCGTATTGAAAATATAACTATTTTGGTAGAAAATTTATTTCTTTGGTTGAAAATTTAACAATATTGTTCAAAATTCGTATTATTGTGTTGAAAATAATTTTTTTTTAACTGGAAATTGAACTATTCTATTTTTGGTTTAAAATTGATCTTTTTTAGTTTGCACATTCATATTTATTTTTTTTTTTTGAAAATTCGTAATTTTCTGTAGAAAATTAATCTTCTTCGTTGAAAATTCATGATTTTAGTTCAAAATTCAACTATTTCGTGAAAAATTAACCTTCTTCGTAGGACATTCAACAATTTTGATAAAAGTAATTTTCTTGGATGAAAATTCAACTGTTTTTTTAAACTCGTCTTTTTGTAAGTTTATAAATAATCAAATTTTTAAATTTTTTTAACTGAAAAATTAACTACTCCACTTTTTGTTTAAAATGCATCTGTTTTAGTTTGCGAATTCATATATTTTGTTTAAAATTTGTCTTTTTCAGTAGAAAATTAATCTTCGTTGAAAATTCATGTTCTTGGTTAAAAATTCAACTATTTCGTGAAAAATTAATCTTTGCAAAAAATTCAACAGTTTTGTTAAAAAGTAATTTTCGTGGATAAAAATTCAACTGTTTTTTTGAAAACTTCTGTTTTTGGATTCAAAATTCATGTGTTTTGGTATCGAATTAATTTCTTTGGTTGAAAATTTAACAATATTGTTAAAAATTCGTATTTTTGAGTTGTAAATAAGTTGTTTTGACTAAAAATTTAAATATTTCGTTTTTGTTTCAAAATTGATGCTTTTCAGTTTGAAAATTCATATATTTTGTTGAAATTTTTTTTTTTACGAAAAATTAATCTTCGTTGAAAATTCATGATTTTGTTTAAAAATTTAACTATTTCGTGAAAAATTAATCTTCTTTGTAGGAAATTCAACAGTTTTTTTAAAAAGTAATTTTCTAGGATGAAAATTCAACTGTTTCATTGAAAACTCGTATTTTTCGATGAAAAATTCATCTGTTTTGGTAGAAAATTAATTATTTTGGTTGAAAATTTAACAATATTGTTAAAAATCCATATTTTTATGTTGAAAATACATTTTTTCAATTGAAAATTTAACTATTTCATTTTTGGTTCAAAACTGATCTTTTTTTAGTTTGCAAATTCATATATTTTGTTTAAAATTTGGCTTTTTCAGTAGAAAATTAATCTTTCTTGAAAATTCATGTTTTTGGTTCAAAATAAAACTATTTCGTAAAAAAAAATAATATTTGTAGTAAATTAAAAAATTTTATTAAAAAGTAATTTTCTTTTTTGAAAATTTAATTGTTTTGTTGAAAACTCGTCGTTTTGGATTGAAAATTTAACTATTTTGGTGAAAGTTGATTTTTTTGGTTGGAATTTTAACAATATTGCTAAAAATTCGTATTATTTTGTGGAAAATCAATTTTTTCCAACTGAAAATTTAACTATACCATTTTTGGTTCAAAATTAATCTTTTTCAGTTTGAAAATTCATATATTTTGTTGAAATTTTTTTTTTCTATGGAAAATTAATCTTCGTTGAAAATTCATGATTTTGTTTAAAAATTTAACTATTTCGTGCAAACTTAATCTTCTTTGTAGGAAATTCAACAGTTCTTTTAAAAAGTAATTTTCTAGGATGAAAATTCAACTGTTCTGTTGAAAACTCGTCTTTTCGGATTGAAGATTCAACTGTTTTGGTGTAAAGTTGATTTTTTTTTTGAAAATTTAACAATATTGCTAAAAATTCGTATTATTGTGTGGAAAATAATTTTTTTTCAACTTAAAATTGAATTATTCCATTTCTGGTTCAAAATTGATCCTTTTTAGTTCTCAAATTCATAAATTTTGTTGAAAATTCGTCTTTTTCTGTAGAAAATTAATTTTCGTTAGAAATTTATGTTTTTGGTTAAAAATTCAACTATTTCGTGAAAAATTAATCTTCGTAGGAAATTCAACAGTTTTGTTAAAAAGTGATTTTCGTGGATGAAAATGCAACTGCTTTGTTGAAAACTCGTCTTTTTAGATTCAAAATGCTTCCTTTTTGGTAGAAAATTAATTTCTTTGGTTGAAAATTTAGTAATATTGTTAAAAATTCGTAGTTTTGTGTTGAAAATAAATTTTTTTAACTGAAAATTTAACTATATAAGTATTGCATTTAATTCGTCTCTTTTGGTTGCATTAAATTTTTTTTTCTGGTCAACTGTTTTATTGAATATTCTTTTTTTTTTTGGATAGAAGATTTGTCCTGTGGGATTGATAATTCAACTGTATTTGATAAAATTTGAATATTTGGATGAAAGCATTTAGTTAAAAATTAATCTATTTTGTCAAGAATTCCACTATTTTGATCAAGAGTAATATTTTTGGGTCGAAAATTTAACTATTTTGTTGAAAAATGAACGATTTGGTTAGAAACTCGTCTTCTTTGGTGGAAAATTTAACTGTTTTGTTAAATATTTGTCTTTTTGGATAGAAAATTCGTCCTTTTGGATTGAAAATTCATCCGTTTTATGAAAATTCGTCTTTTGGCTTGAAATATATGTTTGAAAACTGTTTTCTGAAAAATTCGTATTTTTGGCTTAAAGTTTTAACTATTTGGTTTTAAATGCAACTGTTTTTGGTTTCAGTTTAATTTTTTTGTTGAAAATCCGACTGTTTGTTTAAAAATTCAACTATTTTTAAAAAAAGGCAACTTTTTTATCGAAAATTCAACTGTTTTGTTGAAAATTCATCTTTCCTAGTTGGAAATTTAAATGTCTTCTAAAAAAATCGTCTTTTTGGCTTAAAGATTCAACTATTTGATTAGAAATGCAACTGTTCTTGGTAGAAGTTTAATATCTTTGTTTGAAAATTTAAATATTTGGTTGGCAATTCATCTTTGTAGGTTGAATATTCAATTATTTTGTAGAACATTAGTCTCTTTGGTTTGAAAGTTCAACTAATTGGTTGTAGATTCAACTGTTGGGTCTAAAATGAATTTTTTTGTTTGTTTAAAATTCAACCATTTTGTTGAAAAATGATCTTTCTTGGTTGAAAGTGATTTTTATTGATGAAAATGTCTCGTTTCTGGCTAGAAGTCTACTGTTTTCGAAAACATTCGACTTTTTGCTTGAAAACACAACTCTTTCGTTGAAAATTCAATTTCTTTTTGAAAATGCAATATTTTTCTGCTTGAAATCTCAAGTGTTTCATATTGTTTTTTTTTAATTTTTTAATTAAATATGGTACTTATGCATTGATTTTTTTTAGAAACATAATAATTTTAATAATATATACCGGACGGCCCCTTGCAGACTATTCAAAAAATAAAATAAAAATCCACCTCTTAACAGAAAAAATGCCTTCGACATATTGGTCTGTGACCATCTTAAGCCTGAGACATTACAAATTTTAATAATATTTTATTTCCATTGTAAGTAAATTTTTTTGTATAAGCTGAAAATTATTAATAAAAAATTTAATTAAATAATTTATTCCCCTATTTCCGTTTTAAAAGCATTTTGTACTGTAAAGTATGCAAACGTTTAAATTTCGAATGCTTGAAACTGAAATTATTTTTTAAAAGCATTACATTATAGAGTTCTTTTATTTTGAATGCTTTAAATTTTTATTTGCCAGGCTTGAGATTGGAAATCTGAATGACCGGAAATATTTTTTGAAAATTGGGAATTTTTTCTTAAAGTTGAGTAGCTTCACATTAGAAACTTGTAAGTCACGTCTAAATTAAAGAATTTTATTTCTAAAAATAGGAAACTATGTGTAAACTAATGGAAAATATAATTTTTGACTGCAGATACATTATCGCAACTCAGGATCGCGAGTTTCAAGACCGCGTTAGGAAGATTCCAGGAGTTCCTCTTCTTTATTTGCACGAGAAAGCACCAACTCTCGAACGTCCATCCGAAGCAAGTTCTAAACGTGCCGAAGTATTACGCAACGGAGCAATTACGAACAATTTGCAAGTCCAAACAATTAAGATTCTAAAAGAAAAATCAGGTCTGGCAGAAACCGAAATCAAAACTAAAAAGAAGCGAAAAAAAGGAGGCCCGAACCCTTTGAGTTGTAAAAAGAAACAGAAAAAGAATCCAGAGATTCAGCCTGCAAAAACAAGTGGGAAAGTTAGAAAGAGGAAAAGGGTTAAACTACCGGCTCATGTAAAAGAAGCTTTGAAAGCGCAAATTTCCGCTTGAGAAATAAAAACACGACTTAGATA
>JAUELO010000271.1:2350917-2365177 GCA_032357855.1 Amphibolips quercusostensackenii | reverse complement strand
GAAAGCGCAAATTTCCGCTTGAGAAATAAAAAAACGACTTAGATAAAAAAAATAAATGATCAGCAAAAATGACGAGAAGTAAGGACTGTTCTTTTTAAATATAAAAAAGTGCTCCGTGCTTGACTGGTTAAACGTTATAAAAAATTCAGATAATTTCTACATTTAACGGGTTAAATAACTCCCCATTGTTTTCAACTTTTTTTGGGTAAAATGAGATTTTGTTATATTGAAATTCCTGCTAAATCAAAATCTACCTTCATCTCTTTTGGTTACAAATGTTATTATTTGTTTTAAGGTTTTATTTTGATGAAAATTCAACAATTTTGTTAAAAATTCATCTCTCAGAGTAGAAATTTTATGTTTTATGTTTTAAAATGCAACTACTTGATTGCAAAATTAATTATTTTGATGAAAATTCAACGGTTTTAGTAAAAAAGTCATTCTTTTGGGTTAGCAATTGAACTGATTCGTTAAAAATTCGTCTTTTTGGGTTGAAAATATACTTATTTTGGTAGAAATTTTATCTGTTATGATTTAAAGTGCTAATGTTTGGCTGTAAATTATTCTCTTTTGGTTGAGGCTTCAACAATTTTTGGTTCAAAATTCCTCTTCTTTAGTTTAAAATTCAACTACTTGGTAAAAAGTTAAATGATTTTGTTAAACATTCATTTCTTTAATAATTTAACTATTTTGTTGAAATTTTCTCCTTTTTTGGGTTGAAAATGTAACCATTCCATTTGAAAATTTATCTTTTTAGTTGAGAATTTAATTATTTGATTTTAAATGGAACTACTTTCTTGAAAATTATTTTTTCTTAAAATTGATCATTTTAGTTGAAAATTCATCTCTTTGAGTAGACATTTTATGGTCAAAAATTCAACTGTTTGTTTGCAACTTCATTTATTTTGGTGAAAAATCAAAAGTTCCCGTAAAAACTCATATTTTTTGGTTCAAAATTCAAATATTTTGGTAGAAATTTCAGCACTTTTTGTTAAAATTGTAATTGGAAGCAAATGGATCTATTTTGGTTGAGGTTTTAACTATTTTATAGAAAATTAATTTTTTTTAGTAGAATTCTAATGTTTTGGATCTGAAATTGAAATGTTTTTTAGGACGAATAATAACCTTTACATTTTTCGTTGAAAATGAATTTTTGTTGTTGAAAATTTAACGATTTTAGTTTTGGTTAAAAATTCCTCTTTTTTAGTTGAACATTTAACTACTTGATTAAAAGTTTAACGAATTTTGGAAAAATTCATTTTTTTGGTTAAAGATTCATCATTTTAGTTGAAAATTCATCTATTTAGTTCAAAATTCAATTATTTTGTTGCAAATTTCTTCTTTTTTTGATTGAAGATTCATCATTTTAATTGGAAATTTATCTCTTTAGTTCAAAATTTAACTATTGTTTTGAAAATGTCTTCTTTTTTTGGTTTAAAATAAATCTTTTTGGTTGAAAATTTAACTATTCCATTTTTGGTCGAAAATTGATCCTTTTAGTAGAATTCTACTGTTTTGGATTCGAAATTGAAATGTTTTTTAAGAGGAATAACAAACTTTTAAATTTTTCGTTGAAAATAAATTTTTTTTTTTCAAAATTCCTTTTTTTAAGTTGAACATTTAACTACTTGATTAAAAGTTTAACGAATTTTTGAAAAATTAATTTTTTTGGTTGAAGCTTCATCATTTTAGTTAAAAAGTTATCTCCTTAGTTAAAAATTGAATTATTTTGTGACAAATTTCTTCTTTTTTTGCTTGAAAATTCATAATTTTTATTGAAAATTTATATCTTTTATTTCAAAATTTCACTATTTTGTTGAAAATGTAACTATTATATTTTTTTCATAAAAATTGACCTTTTTTAGTTGAAACTTCAACAATTTAATTAAAAGTGAAACTACTTTGTTGAAAATGGATTTTTTTGGTTGAAGATTCATTTTAGTTGCAAATTTTACTATTTTGTGACAAATTTCTTCTTTTGATTCAAGATTTATAATTTTAATTGGAAATTTATCTCTTTAATTTGAAATTTAACTATTGTGTTGATGTCTTCTTTTTTAGTTGAAACTTCTATAATTTAGCTAAAAGTAAAACTACTTTGTTAAAAATGCATTTTTTTTTATTGAGGATTCATAATTTGAGTTGAAAATTTATATATTTAGTTCAAAATTACACTATTTTGTGACAAATTGCATTTTCTTTTGGTTGAAGATTAATCATTTTAATTTAAATTTAAATATTGCGTTGAAAATTTCTTCTTCTTTAGTTGAAACTTCCCCAATTCAGCTAAAAGTGAAACTACTTTGTTAAAAATGCATTTTTTTGGTTAAAGATTCATCATTTTAGTTGAAAATTTATCTCTTTAGTTCATAATTTAATTATTTTGTTCCAAATTTCTTCTTTTTTTGGTTGAAAATTCATCATTTTAATGGAAAATTTATCTCTTCATTTCAAAATTTCACTATTGCGTTGAAAATTTGTTTTTTTGTTTAAAATAAATCTTTTTGGTTAAAAATTTAACTATTCCATTTTTGGTTGAAAATTGTTCTTTTTTAGTTGAAACTTCAACAATTTAGTTAAAAGTGAAAATACTTTGTTAAAAGTGGGTTTTTTTTTATTGAAGATTCATCATTCTAGTTGAAAATGTATATCTTTTTGGTTGAAAATTTAACTATTCCATTTTTTGTAGAAAATTGATCTTTTTTAGTTGAAAATTTAACTATTTGATAAGTGTAACTACTTGGTTAAAAATGAATTATTTGGTTGACGATTGATCATTTTAGTTGCCACTTTATCTGTTTAATTCAAAAGCGAACTATTTTGTGACGTCTTTTTTTGATTGAAGATTCATTATTTTAATTGAAAGTTAAAATCTTAAATCTCTTTAATTCGAAAATTAACTATTGTGTTGAAAATTTCTTCTTTTCTTGGTTTAAAACAAATCTTTTTGGTTAAAAATTTAGCTATTCCTGTTTTGGTTGAAAACTGACTGTTCTTAGTTAAAAATTCAACTATTTGGTTTACAGAGGAACTACTTTGTTAAAAAATCATTTTTTGCATGAATTAAACTGTTATTGATCTAAAATTAAGATATTTTTTGTTCGTTTGAAACATCATCCGTTATACTTTTCTCTGAGTATTCATCTTTTTTGGTTGAAAATTCAACTAGTTAGTTAAAAGTTATTCTAATTAAAAAAAAAAATTAATTTTTTTGGTTGAATATTTATCTTTTTGGTTGAAAATTTGACTGTTTTGCTGAAAATTATTATATTTTTTAATTCAAACTCAACTTCTGTAAAGAAAATTTAATTATTCCAGTTTTAGCAGCCAATTTATCTTTTTCAGTTGAAAATTCATCCTTATGGTTTGAAAGTTCATCTTTTTCAGTAGGAATTTCATCATTTTTGGTTTAAAATGCATCTGTTTGATTGAAATTAATCTGTTTTGATTAAGGATTTGACTACTTTGTTAAAAAATCGTTTTTTTAGGGCTGAAAATTAATTTTAACTGAAAATTTAAATGCTCAATTTTTGGTTTACAACTCTTGCCATCTCTTTTAGTTGAAAGTTTGACTTTTTTTGGTTGAAAGTGCAATATTTTTACTGGAAATGTTAGGAACTTTAAATTTTTCAAATTGAATTTAATATAATACCCACATGCATTTTATTTAAATCAATGTATTCCCCCCCTTTTTTTTAATTTCCTCTTTCCCCTGTTTTCAGAACATTTTGTCTGAAACCCCTGAAAAACTGAACTATGTAAAGTTAGTTTAAATCAGAAAAAAAGAAGTTGAACACGATAGCAAGTTTAACCGAATGAACTTTTCTATAGGTTAAATATCTAATCGGTAAAACGTGGAAATTATTCGAATTGTTTAAACGTTTAACTTTGCTAGCCTATTTTTCTGATTAAGAAAACGTCTGTACATAAATGACTTTATAGGCTCATCCGTGAGACGATAAAGAGTGTAGATATTTATAATACATAGTTTATATACGAAACGAGTTTATTCCTTTTTTTTATATAATACACTTCTTTTCATTTAATAAGAATAAGTATTTGCTGTAAGTTCACTCGAAGTTACACAACAGTCGTTTTTTAAATAACTAATACAAAGAAAAGATTGCGTAGGAGATATCTTGAAAAAGACTGATTACCCGTATGTAAAAGTTACAGTTCTACCTGAATCGATTAAATACGTTTATAAGCAGCCTCGGATACATTTTTTCTTTCTTGCGTACAAGCGAACGACGAAAACGTGGTACAGTTTGTATGTTTCTGATGTCTATTTTAAAATAAATTTAAAATCTATATATTACAAACTTACATACGCTAATAAGGAAAAACTGCGACGAGCTGCGTATTTTAAAAAACTCTCTTTTTACATTAAACATTAAAGCGTTGTCAACCTATATTTCTATTTCATGCATTCACATTCCCTTAATCTTAAAAGATCTCGTAAAACCTGATATATTTTGTTCTCTCGCCAACCAAGGCTTTAAAAATTAGAGGCTGTACTTTGAATTCTAAACTTTTAGCGGGTATGAAAGTGAGAAAAGACGGAAGTGTCAACTGCTCTCATTTTTTTCGAAAATGTAATATTTCTTTCCAATATTTGGAAATAACTCTTAATCACAGCTAATAATCTTGAAATTTTTTGTATGAAAATCTTGATATCTCCTAAGGATATTATATTGAGTGAGAAATTACTCAAAAATGCCAAAATTAAATCGTCTGTTCCTAAATACAATAAAAAATGTAAACAATGAAGTATAGAAAGAAAGAAATGAAAAAAGTTTTACTGTCTCTTATGAAGTCTCTTATTCTCAGAATTTAACATAAATTTCCTTGTGAAATAGAATCTAAACAAATAAAATATGAGTCTTTTGAACGTCAATAACTTTCGAAACAAAGAGCGAACGGTCATGTTGTTTATGAAACGAATAAATTGAAATTTTTATGTTCGTTTTCCCTCGATTCGAAAGAAGTTTGCACAGACGATTTTTAATGAATACGATATCGCTATTCCCGATATACTTTTATAATCACTTCTTGAAATAGTCTTCAAGTTATAAGATACGATAAATTTTGGTAGAACCTAGACCTAAATTACCAAAAAGTCGGAAAATTTTCACTGTCGAAATACTGATGCTTAAATCATACACTCGTACAAAAAAAAGATGTTTCCAAATTCGTGTGAAAATGCACACTTATGAATGCTAAAACAAGTTACAAATCAGTGAAAAATTCTCGACTCAGCGTTTTCAACTCTACAGTACCTTAAAAAAAATAAATGCCCACGTACGATAAACAACGGAAAAGGCGCGTTAAATACTCTTTAGAAAATTAAATAAACAGTCCTGAGTAAAAGTAATAAAATGCGTTCTCAATCTTTAAATATAGTTTTTAAAACAAGAGTACATTCTCCCAGAATAGTACTTTTCAAAACTGCATTCAATGCATCACTAAGAACATTTTTTCCCTTGACTCAAAAATGAACGTGTACAAACTTAAAGTAGGAACAAAAATCATAATTTTTGCTGCGATTCGAATGAATCGAAAGGATAGAAAAAAAGTTTCAAAATAAAGGAAATCTGAAGCTTCTGAAAATAAAATAAATTATGTGAAATAAATACTGGTATAGTACAAGAGTGAAAAATGTGGAATATAAAGAGCCTTTCCATTGCGTTCTCGCGAATAACGCATGACGAGTGAGGCGTAATATTTTTGTAAATATTGCTTAGCAAATGAGTACAGCTCGCGTGGCCATTGCGAGCATTTTCATTGCTCGGGCTGAACGATGAGTCGGATTAGCTGTTACGAAAAGACCTAGTTGAGTTTGCAGGTTGCTCAGTACGGTTCCCATGTGTTCCCTCGTCACGGGGTCGGCAGGGTCAAGATTAAGGATCGCTTCCTCCAACCACCTATAAATAAATTATTTTCAGAATTATTACAATTTTTAAATTACAAATATGATTACAATAATACGAGGCCTCGAAATCACTTCAGAGATAAAAAAATGTAAATAGTGTCATAAAAAAAAAGAAGTGTCAAAATAGTGTTATAACATTTTTCCAGTATTAAACAGGGTGTTCAGCGATCCTTAGAAACAAAATTCAATGTCTGTTCCAGGGTTTCCCAGGTCAAGAAATCAAGTTTTTCCAGGTCTGCTTTTTTTACATCAAATAATGAAATAAACGTTTATTATAAATGTAAAAAATTAAGCCATTTCATTTTTTATTGTACAACAATTTCTAAAGAAAGCCGAATCATATATATTTTAAATTTTTTTAAATCTTTGTAAAGTCTTTGAAATCATGGAAATCTTTTAAATCTTTGTGAAATCTTGTGGAATCTTTGTGAATATGTTGGAATTTTTTTAAGTATTACGAGTAAAATCTTTAAGAAATCTTTTGGAATTTTTTAAAGCTTTTGTAAAATCTTAAAAATCCTTGAAATTTTTGTGTAATTTGTGTAATCTTCCTTCAATCTTTGTTTGCGAAATTTCAAATGTGTGGAAACCTTTTGAAATCGCTTAAAATCTTTTAAATATTTCGAAATCTAATGTAGTGCATCTTTCTTGAAATCTTTAAAATGCTTGAAATGTTTTGTAATCTATAAATCTTTAAAAAATATTTGTAAAAACTTTCTGAAATATTTTGTATTGGCTTGAAATCACCGGAAATCTGTAATATTTGTGAAATGTTTCTACAATATTTTGTAATCGTTTAAAATCTTTTTAAATCTCAAACATTTTGATATCGTATAAAACCTTAGAAATCATCGAAATCTTTGTAAATTTTTTTTCAAATCTTTACGAAATCTTAAAAATATTTGTGAAATCTTTCTTTAATCTTTGTTTGTGAAACCTTTTTTATTTGTTTGCAATAACTAAACTCATTTGAAATCCTCTATATTTTGTTAAAAGCTTTCAAAATCGTTTGAAATCATTACAAAGTTTTGAAATCTAAAATTTTTTAAAATCCTTATGAATTCTTTAAAATAATTGTGAAATCTTTCTGAAGTCTTTTGCATTCGTTTGAAACACTGGAATAATTTAAATATTTGTAAACTCTTTCTGAAATTTTTTGTAATCGTTTAAAATCACTGGAATATTTGAGATCTTTGGTAAATCTTTTAAAATCTTCTAAAAAATTCTGATATCGTTTAAAATATTTGAAACGGTTTAAAATCTTTCAAATCTGTTGAACTGTATCCTTGTTAACATTTTTTAAGTCCTTGAAAGCTTTCAAATCTATGAAGACTTTATGAAATTTTTTGAAATCTTTAAAACGTTTTTGAAATCTTTCTTTAATCTTTGTTCGCGAAATCCCTTCTATTGGCTTGAAATCATTAAAACCTTTTAAAATCTTCTCAAATTGGTTGAAACATTTAAAATAATAAAAAAAACTTTTAAATGTTTTGAAACCTTTAAAACTGGTGTACTGTGCACTTCTTGAAATCCTAGAAACTCTTCAAATCTTTTGAAATCCAAATCTACCAAGTCTACCCAAATCCTGGAAAAAAATTCCCTGACAATTCTAGGCTTTTCTAGGTATATCAAGATTTTTCCAGGTATAATTTTTCATAGAACAGAGCCATTCAAGTACTTCGCATTTTTTCAACAATCGATTCGGAATATGTACATAATTTCGTGAGTTTATTACAAATGAATTTTTTTTCAATCTTCGTAAAAATCTAAATATGTCAAAATAGTGTATTTGTTCATAATGTCCATGAACTTTAGTAACGATTCAAATAAATTTTCATTTTATCTCCATGTACTTAAAATTTAGTGCATTATAACATTCATATTTTGAATAAAAGATATTAAATTTAATTTAAAATACTTTAAATTTCTCATATTTCAAGTAAAAATATCGCATTTCCAACACGATAGAGACATTTTTAACCAAACACTTGACTTTTCAACTAAAAAGATTAATTTTTTACCGAAGAAAAATTTTCGACCACAAAGTTTAATTTTCAACAAAAAAAGGAAGTTAAATTTTCAGTTGAAAAGATTAATTTTCAACAAAAGTGACCAATTGTCGAATAAAATGATGAATCTTTAACTGGAATTGATGAATTTTAAACCATAAAGATTAATTTTCAACTAAGATGTTGAATCTTTAACTGAAATAGTTGAGTTTTCCAACAAAAAGATAAATTTTCAACTACGAAGATTAATTTTCTACAAAAAAAAACGAATTTTCAATAAAATTTGAAAATTTTTTTTTGACAAAATAGTTCTATTTTACACCAAGGATTCAAAAAGATTCATTTTTAACTAAAATGTTAAATCTTTAACTGGAAAAGTTAAATTTTCAATCAAAAATTATAAATTTTCAACCAAGAAAATTAATTTTCTACAATTACATGAATTTTTAACAAAGAAGCTTATTTTTCAACCAACTTATTGAATTTTCAATAAAAAATTAATTCTTAAAGAAAAATATAATAGATGATATTTCCACCAAAAAATACGTAAATTTCAAATAAAAAACAGTTGAACTCAACAAAAAAAGATGAATTCTCAATGAAAAATGTAATAGTTAATACTTCAACCAAAAAAAGATTTTAACTTAAATCAAAAACAGTTGAATTTAATCTGAAAAAACAAATTTTCAACAAAATAGTTTCATTTTTTGAACGAAAATATTACTTTTCGACAAAAAAGTTCATTTTAAACCAAAAAGATTAATTTTCAACTAAAATGTTGAATCTTAAACTGGACTAGTTGAATTTTTAACCAAAAAGATCAATTTTCAACCAAGAAGGTTAATTTTCTACAAAAAGAAAAACGAATTTTCTACAAAATACATACATTTTTAACAAAGAAGCTTAATTTTCATCCAAACAGTTAAATTTTCAATCAAAACTGTAAATTTTCAAAGAAAAGCGAAGTCGTTGATATTTCAACCAAAAAATATTACAATTTTAAATAAAAAAAGTACAATTCAACAAAAAATATGAATTCTCAAAGAAGAATGTAATAGTTAATATATCAACAAAAAGATTTAAATTTAAATAAAAAATAGTTGAATTCATAAAAAAACACGAATTTTCAACAAAATAGTTTAATCCTCATTTTAGTTGGAAGTTTCACTTTCAACTAAAAAGTTTAATTTTAAACTAAAATGATGCATATTTAACTGGAATACTTGAATTTTTAACCCAAAAGATTAATTTTCAAACAAAAAAATTGATTTTCTACCGTAAAAGGTAATTTTTCATCAAAATACATGAATTCTCAGTTAAGAAAATTAACTTTCCATTAAAAAAATTTTTTCCACCAAGGTGATGAATTTTCAACTAAAATCATGAATCTACAACTGAAATAGATTAATTTTAAACCAGAAAGAACGTTTTTTCAACGAAATACATCAATTTTCAACCAGATACTTAAATTTTTTATTAAAAACGATCAATTTTCAACCAAAAATAGAATAGTTAAATTTTCAGTTAAAAAAATTAATTTCAAGCATGCTCTCGAAAATTTAATTTCATGCTTTCCAAACAAAGTTCCTGACTTACAAAAAAAAAATCCCTGACATTTCCAGATTTTTCCAAGCACATAAAAATTCCCTGGCAATTCCAGGTTTTCCAGGTGGGTAGACACCCTGCCTTATGAATTCTTTGAAATATTTGTGAAATCTTTCAGAAATCTTTTGTAATCGTTTGAAATCACTCGAATATTTAAAATCTTTGTTAAATCTTTTGAAATCTTCTCAACATTTTTAAAATCGTTTAAAATCTTTGAAATGTTTTGAAATTCTTGAAATCTGGCGTCCTGTACCCTTTTTGAAATCATTGAAATTCTTGTATTCATTTAAAACCCTAATGAAGTACTTGAAATATTTGTGAAATCCTTCTGAAATCTATTAAGATCTCCAACAGAATTTAGATATTGTTCAAAATCTTAAAAATGTTCTAAAATCTTAGAAATATGGTTTAAAATCTCAAAAAACCTGTAATCTTTCGAAAGATTTAAAATCTTTCTTGAATTTTTGTTTGTAAAATCTTTTGTATTCATTTAAATCATTGAATTATTTGAAATCTTTGTGAAATCTTTGTGAAATCTTTTGAAATCTTCTAAAATGTCTTGAAACCTTTTAAAATCGTTTCAAATCTTTAAATTTTTATTTTTATTTATTATTTTATGGAAAATTCAAAAATTTTGTTCAAAAGTCATACTTCTTTGTTGAAAATTCATCTTTTTACTTTAAAAATTCAACAATTTGATGGAATTTTTTTTTCTTTATTGACTAACAATGTTATTTTTGTTAAAAATTCAATTATTTTGTTGAACCGTCATCTTTTTTTGGGTTAAAACTGCAACTGTCTGGTTGAAACTGATTCTATTTCGGATATAAATTATTTTCTTTTGTTGAAAATTCAACTTTTTGTGAAAAATTCTTATTTTTGGCACTAAAATTCAACAATTTGGTAGAAAATGTAACTATTTTTTAAAATTACTTTTGAAAACTAGTAAAAGTTAAAAATTTTAAGAAACAAAAAAAATATAAACTAAAAATTAATGAAATAAAATGATGACTAGCATCACATCCATTGTTTAAAGTATGAAGTTGAACATTTATGTAATTGGTTAAAAATCTTATGTTTTGGTAGTATATTAATCTTCATTATTGGAAATTCAACCATTTGGTTAGAAATTTATGTATTTTGTCGAAAATTCGTATTTTCTGGTAGAAAATTATTCTTCTGTGTTGAAAATTCAACTACTTCGTTGAAACTTGAACCAGCCATTGAGAGAATTTTTTGGTATGTTGTGATTCGCTGAGATCTCGGACATATTATTTCAGACAATTAGCGAAGTTCAAAAATATTTTTCCAGGAAAAGTGAAAAATGCCAACATTAAAGGAAAAAGTTTGATGTAAACGTTGTTTCATCTTCCCTGTTTTTGATGACATAAAATGGTGCGTTTAAGAACAAATAAAATTCAAAGGATTTTATGCATATTTTTGCAAAAATCTGTCAAATAACGCAAGATAGAAGAGAGTGTCAACTGACACTTTTCTAGAATTTTTTTACAGAAACAATTTTGTTTACAGGGTGTCTACTCAAATCCTGGAAAGAAATTTCCTGACAATCCCAGGTTTTTTACATGGATCTCAAGTTTCTTCTAGGTATCATTTTTCATAGTACGAAACAATTAAAATATTTTTCATTTTTCAAACCATTTTTAATTAAATTTAATATAGAAAGTTTTGACAAATTATTATATTACAAGAACTTCTTAATCATATGAGTCCCATCGATTAATTAAATATTTAATGACATTAAAAACATAACTAATCATTTGTTTAATTTTTCTCTAAAGTTCCTGCATTTGGATAATAGTACAAACAAATTTATGTTTTATTTTCTTATATTTAAAATTCAATACATATTTAGGTAAAATTAATGTGGGTACTATATTGAATTCAATACAAACCGCTTCAAATTCTCAACTTTTCAAGTAAAAATAGTGCATTCTCAACAATATAGATGAATTTTTAACCAAATAATTGAATTTTCAACCAAAAATGAAATAGTTAAACCTTCAGTTAATAAAAGTAATTTTCCAAAAAATAAAAGACTTTAAACCAAATTGATAAATTTTTAACTCAAAACGACGATCTTCAACTGGCATAGATGAATTACAAACAAGAAAGATGAATTAAAAAAAAAACAAAGTTTCAACCAAATTGTCTTATTATCAACCAGAAAGATGATTTTTCAACTAAAATTTTGCTTACTTACCTGGAAAACTTGAATTTAAAAAAAAAGATGATTCTTCAAACAAGATTAATTTTATTTCAAAATGGACGATTTGCCAACAACGTACATGAATTATCAACTAAAAAACACATATTTTTAACCAAATAGTTCAATTTTCAACTGAATTTATGTTTTTTTAATTGAAAAACTTAAATTTTCAACAAAAAAGATGATTTTTCAAACAAGAAGATTAATTTTATTCCAAAAAAGAAGATTTTTTTAACAAAATACATGAATTTTCAACTAAAAAGGACAAATTTGTAACCAAGTAGTTGAATTTTCAACTAAATGTATGCTTATTTAACTGAAAAACTTGAATTTTCAACAAAGAAGATGATTTTTCAAGTAAGATTAATTTTATTCCGTAAAGGACGTATTTTCAACAAAATACATCAATTTTCAACAAAAACAACGAATCTTCAACTACAATTATGCTTATTTAACTAGAAAAATTGAACTTTTAACAAAGAAGATGATTTTTCAAAAAGAAAGATTAATTTTATTCCAAAAAAAGACGATTTTTAAACAAAATGCGTGAATCTGGAACTAAAAAAGATAAATATTCAACCAAATAATTGAATTTTCAATTAAGATTATGCTTTTTTAACTGAAAAATTTGAATTTTAAACAAAAAATATGATTCTTCAAACAAGAAGATTAATTTTATTCCAAAAAAGAAGATTTTTAACAAAATACATGAATTTTCAACTAAAAAGGACAAATTTTTAACCAAATAGTTGAATTTTTAACTAAAAAAGTTGAATTTTGAACAAAAAGAAAAAAGTTAAATTTTTAGTTAAAAAAAAATTAATCTTCAACCAAAGAGATGAATTTTCAACTAAAATTATAGAATATTTAATAGGAATAGTTAGTTACATTTTCAGTTTCAAACAAAAAATAATTTTAAAAAATAGTTACATTTTCAACCCAAGTAATCAATTTTCAATTAAAATGAAAGATCTTCAATCAAAATAGTTGAATCTTAAATAAAAAAGATAAATTTCAACCTGAAGTTAATTGTCAACCAAAAACTAAATAGTAACATTTTTAGTTAAAAAATTTAATGCTAAAAAAAGACAATTTTATATAAAAGGATGGCCTATTCAACGGGGAAATAGTTCCATTTTTTGTTAAAAAAATTGTTTTTCAATTTAAAAAATAACAAATTTTTAACAAAATAGTTCAAATTTTAACCCAATAGTTACATTTTTCGTAAAGAAAATTAATTTTCAGCCAAAGAAAAAACGCAATTTTCTACCAAATAGCTCATTTTTAAACCAAAAATAAAAATTTTATTTAAAATTATGAATCTTTAACCAAAAAGATTAATTTGTCACCAAATAGTCTTACGCAAAATATATTAGACGGTATTTCAGCCAAAAAAGATTTTGATTTTCAATGAAAAACGGTTGCATTCAACCAAAAAGGACCAAATTTTTAACATGAGTTGAATTTTCAACTAAGACAGATTTTTCATTCTAGAGAAAAAAATTGCAAATAATCTGTTGAATTTTAAACCAAAAGAATAATTTTCTACAAAAAAAAAGAATTTTCAACAAAATACAACCATTTCCAACCAGACTCTTGAATTTTCAACTAAAAACGGTCAATTTTTAACCAAAAATATTCGAAAATTATTATACGAAATTTATTTTTTCAGTGAAAAAAATTAATTCAAAACAAAAAAAAACTACTTTTTGACAAATTATAGTTAAATACAGTTATATAAAGTTACATTTACAAATAAAAAACCATTGTTCTTCAATTTTATATTTAAAATAAATTTTTGAAAAAGTAAGCACGCTCTCGAAAAAATTCCCTGACATTTCCAGTTTTGTCCAGGCATATAAAAATTTCCTAAGAATTCCAGGTTTATTTGACTTTTTTCGTATCTTGTATCATTTTTGCAAGAAACGTGCTTTTTCGTTTTTCAAGCAAAAAAAATTCTTTCCGAAGCGCAAGCCAGGGAAGATTAGGACCAATTTAGAAAAAAATATCAAGAGAAAACAAACACTGGTGTTTTTGAGTTAAATGACTTTAAATATTTCCAGAAAAACAGCCGCCACTTCGCCAATTTGAAACTTTTTAGAAATTTTCCAATGGATTTACAAAGAAGACGAGAAATTCTATCAGACGATAAGATTTCTACCTGTGTTTAAGCTCAGTTCGGTGTCCTAGGTCTGCAGACAGTTGCTGAACAAGGGAGAGTATCACAGGTTGCTGTAAAATCGACTTTGGACCTTGAGGCCCCATTGGACAGGAAAATACTCGAGCAGGATCCGTTTTCTCACAGACTAGTACCACTAGATTTAGGTCGCTTGCACTCAGTGCTTGTTGGAACGCTGCGTTCAACTGGCCTCTTTGTAAATGCGATAATACTCGAGCTTGATTGTCCGCTAGTCCAGGAGCTTGTGGACCTGGTGTTGTTGCTCTTGACCTAAAACAGTAGAAATCATTTTTAGGGGTTGTTAAAAA
>JAUELO010000271.1:2316137-2330105 GCA_032357855.1 Amphibolips quercusostensackenii | reverse complement strand
CTCTTCGGGAATATAAGGACACCAGATTACTCTGTGACTAGTGGGAGACACATCTTCTGCATCTACTTGTAATATTAGAGAATGGGCCAATTCACCAGGCAATGCTTCAATTGTGTAAACAAAGAGACTGCCAAAACAATCAACGCATGCTAAAATAGCATTTGAGACGTGTGCAAAAGCCAGATCCTGAACAGGACCTCTCATCCCTCTTAAAAGTAATCGATGCTCCATCTCTTTATTTACAACACGAACGACACCGCTTCCGTTTCCAGCTGTTGAAATCAAAATCGGATTAAGGATTTTCACGGTTTCATTTTCAGAGATCAAAAATAGTGTCAACAAGTAACAATAATTTACACATATAAAATAATAGTAGATTATAAATATAAATATATAATATATATATAAATAAATAAATATATAATATATAATATAAATATATAAATATGCCTTTTCCCCCTTCCCCCTCCCCTTTCTTTTTCACTTTCTCTTTCTGTTCCCCCTTTTCCTTTCCCCTTTTCCCCATGTCCTTTCCCCTTTTATTATCAACTTTCTTCACTTTTATTTTTTTCACTTTCCTTTTCCCTTGTCATTTACCCTTTCGTCATTTTATTTTCCTTTTTTTTCTCTTTCCTTATCCCCTTTCCCTGTGACTTTTACCCTTTCCTTATTCTTTTCCTTCTTCCATTTCCGTTGCCATTTTCCCCTTTCCGTTTTCCTTGTCCTTTCCCTCTCTTCTTTTTCCGTTTCCCTTCCCCTTTTCCCCTTTCCTTTTACCACTTTTATTTTTCCTTTCCCTGTCCCCATTACCTTTCTCCCTTTCCTTATTCCTTTCCTTTTCCCCTTTCATTTATCCTTCCCCCTTACCTTTCCCTCTTCATTTCCCCTTGTCCTATTTCCTTTTCCCCTTTCATTTTACCTTTCCACTACCCTTTCTTTTACCCTTTCCCTTATTGCCTTTCCTTCTTCCTTTTTTTTCATTTTTTCCTTTTCCCCTTTCCGTTTTCCTTGTCCATTCCCTCTTTCCTTTTCCCCTGGACCCCTTTCCCTTTTAACATTTCAGTTTCCCTTTCCCCCTCTTCTTCTCTTTTCCCTTTTTATTTTCCTTTCCCTTTATCCCTTCACCCCTTTACCTTTTCCTATTTCCCTTGTCCCCTTTCCTTTTCCCTTTTTACATCCCTTATTAGTCACGAATCACAGTTTACAATTAATTTATTAGGAAATTTCATTACAATGATAAGGGATGTGAAAAAAGGAAACGGTAAAGGGAAAAGGGGGCAGGGAAAGGGGAGAAGTGAAAAAGGGAAGGGGAAAGAGAAAAAATGGACAAGGAAGGTGAAAAGAGAAGAAAGAAAGGGGAAAATAATAGGGGGAAAGAACAAGGGAAACGGAAAGAAGGCAGAGGAAGGGGAAAGGAGAAGGAAAAAGGAAAGAGAAAAGGGGGAAAATAAAACGGAAAGGGGCAAAGGGAAAGGAAAAAGGAACAAGAAAAAGGAAGGGAAAAATGACAATAGGAATAGGAAGGGGGGAAAAGAAAAGCAAGAAGGAAAGGAAGAAGGAAAAAGAAAAGGAAGGTAGAAAAGAAAGGGAAGAAGGAAAGGGACAGGGAAAGTGGAGGGGAAATTGAAAAGACAAATAAAAGGGGAAAAGTAAGGGAGGAAAAAGAAAGGGGAAAAGAAAAGTTAAAAATAAAAGGAAGAAACGGGAAATGAAGGGAAAAAAGGAGAAAAAGAAAGAGGAAAAGGGAAGAAAGTGAAAAATAAATAGGAAAGGGACAAGGAAAACAGAAAGGGGAAAAGAACAACAGGGAAAAGGGAAGGGAGAAAGGAAAGGGGAAAAGGACAAGGGCTAAGGGAAGAAGGGCTAAGGGAAGAAGGGAAGGGAAAAAGAAAAGGGGAAAAAGAAAGGGAAGAAGGAAAAGAGAAAAGTGACAGCGAAAGGGGATAAGGAAAGGGGAAAAGGAAATGGAAAAAGGAAAGTGGAAAAGGAAAGTGGAATAGAAAAAGGGAAAAGGGCCTATTTCAGATAAAGTATCGTATGCACCACGGAAGTAAAGTTGCTTTAATCTACTATTATTATCTATTTTCTAAATAAACAATTTGAAATGAAATGCTAATGAACTGCGAAATTTGGAAATTTTATAAATTGAAAAGTTTCAAAATTTATAATTAACAAATATAAATGCACGCTATCATTTTTAACGCTGTAAATTAAAACAAATTCTCGCTTTCAACTAACATTAATAAAAATGTAAAAAAACGGGTCCCTCTTCCAATTCAGTACAAAATTGAAAATAAGAAGTTCCTTTCTTCTGAATGGTAAAAATACCAAATTTGCCCTACGTTCACTCAATAAAAATTTTAAAAGAAAAAAATGGCCCCTTCCAATTCAGAAAAACAATTATTGACCAAAACTCAACCCTTAATAACACAAATCAGTAAAAATGTTCAACAAAAGAGTTAAGTTCCAATTTAGAAAAACTTGAAAAAAAATTTCCTCCCTTCCAACTCGATAAAAATCTTAAAAATAAAAAAATGTTTTTCTTCCAATTCAGAAAAAATGTCCTCCCTTCCAACACCATAAAAATCTTTAAAAAATGTCCCTCTTCTAATTCAGAAAAAATTGTAACAAAAATTACCTCTCGTCCAACTCAATATGAATTTTAAGACAAAAAATGTCCCTCTTCCAATTCAGAAAAAATTTAAAATCCAAATTTCCAACCTTCCGAATCAATAAAAATCTTTAACATTAAATTTTTTTCTCTTCCAAATTCAGAAAAAATTGAAAATAAACATTTCTTTCCTTACACTCTGTAAAATTGTTTAGAAAAACGGCCTCTTCTACTTTGGAAATAAAAATAAAAAACGAAAACTCCATCCCTTCCAACTCAATAAAAATGATACAAAAACACATCATCCAATTCGAAAAAAATTAAAAACAAAAATTTCCTCATTTTCAGCTCAATAAAAATCTTAAAAATGTCCCTTGACCAATTCAACAAAAATTACAAAACAAAATTCCCTCGTCTCAAACTCAATAAAAATGTTAAAAATACAAAATTTTCCCGCTTTCAACTCAATAAAAATGTTAAAAACAAAAACTTTTCTCTTCCAATTCGGAAAAAAATTAAATACTAAAATTTCTTTTCTCTCTTTTGAAATTAGAACTGGTAAATTAAAACGTTTCTTATACATGAATATTTTTGAGTTGAATTACTTTAAGTCGCTTCAAATTAGTGATTGTTCAATCGTTAGTAGCAGACTCAAATGCAACACTTTCACTCACAAATGAAACACATTTTTAATGTAAGAATTAAAATTATAACGCCTAAAGTTTAAATTCAGCATTTCAAATATTTAAGGCTTTTCATTTCAAGAAATTCAGTTTTAAATTGTTTAGTTTTAATTATTTTATTAATAATTGCGCATTTGAAATAAACAGTCAAATATTGCTAAATACTGAAAATTGTTCATATTTTTTAATAAAAATTTGTTTAAATAAACGGGTTAAAAAGCGTTTGATTATGAATCTATGAATTTAAAGAATTTAAAAAAAAGAAAATAGTATATAAAATTTGAACCGGTTTTTAAACCTGCATTTTGAATTTCTTTAAATTGGAAATGTACATTTAAAAATAAAGACATATAATAGAAAATTTTAAAAGTAAAATATGTTAGAATAACGCACTGTAAACGGAATGATTTCATAATTTAAAAAATCAACAAATAACTTAAAATTAAATAAAAAAAAGTTTAAATTAAACTCATTTAAAATTGTATTATATTATGCGATATGAAATTTGCTTGAATTTATTCTTTCTAACATGAAATCCTATGGATGGATTATATTTACCACAAGTAAAATTTGCTAAAAAATTGTAACAGATTAAAAATAAAAAAATTAATTGACTTATTTAGAGTGTCCAGCGATTCTTAGGAACAAAATTCAAGGTCTTTTTCAGGTTTTCCAGGTCAAGAAATCAAGTTTTTCTAGGTCTCCTTTTTTACATCAAATAATGAATTAACTGTTTGTTATACCTGTAAAAAATGAGCCACTTCAGTTTTTACTCGCCAACAATTTCTAAAGAAAGCAGAACCATAAATAAACAAATTTTTAATATTTTTGCGAACGTAAGTCGTCATCGTGAAATCTTTGGGAATATTTTTAAATCTTTATAAAGTCTTTGAAATCTTTATGAAATCTTAGAAATCCTTGAAATCTTTTAACCCTTTGTGAAATCTTTAAAATCTTTATAAAATCTTAGAAATCCTTGAAATCTTTTAAACCTTTGTGAAATCTTTGAAATCTTTATGAAATCTTAGAAATCCTGGAAGTCATTTAAACCTTTGTGAAATCTTTAAAATCTTAGTGAAATTTTTTAAAATCTTTGAGAATTCGTTGAAATTTTTGAATTATTTAAATCTTTGTGAAATCTGTAAAAAATCTTTTAGGATTTTCATAACATTTTGTAAAATCTTCAAGTCCTTGAAATCTTTAAAATCCTGAAAATCTTTGGAATCTGTGAAATCTTTTGATACCTTTATGAAATGTTTGAAATATTTGTGAAGTCTTTCTTTATTCTTTACTGGTGAAATCTTTTGTGTACGTTTGAAACCACTGAAATATTTAAAATCGTTGTGAAATCTTTCGAAATGTTCCAAAAAATTTTGAAATCATTAAAAAGATTTGAAATGTTTTTTGTTTTTCTTTTTCCTTAAAATTCTTGTGTTTTTTGAAATATTAATAAATTTTTTATAAAATCTTTTAAATATTTGTGAAATCTTTCTGAAATCTTTTGTATTTGCTTGAAGTAATTGCAATTTTTGAAATCTTTGTGAAATGTTTTTGAGATCTTTAGTATTTGTTTAAAGTAATTCAAGTTTTTAAAATATTTGCGAAATCTTCTGAAAAATTTGGAAATAATTTAAAATCTTTAAAATATTTTGAATTTTTGAAATCTTTGAAATCTGGTTTACCGGACCCTTTTTGAAATCTTTTAAATATTTGTGAAATCTTTTGAAATCTTCTAACAAACTTTGAATCCGTTTAGAATCTTTGAAATGTTTTGAAATCTTTGAAATATGGTGTAATGTACTAAATTCCTGAAATCTTTTGGAATCCTGATGAATTCTTTCAAATATTTGTGAAATCTTTCTGAAATCTTTTGTATACGTTTTAAATCATTAAAAAATTTAAAGTCATTGTAAAATCTTTCGAAATCTTCTAAAAAAAATGTTTAAAGCGCTTAAAATCTTTGAAATGTTTTTTCTCATCTTCAAAATTCTGGTATTTTTTGAAATATTAATGAAATTTTTATAAAATCTTTTAAATATTTGTAAAATCTTTTTATTCGTTTGCAGTAATTGAAATCTTTTGAAATCTTCTAAAAAAATTGAAATCGTTTAAAATCTTTTTTCTTGTATTCTTTTGAAATCTTTATGAAACCTTTTGTATTAATTTGAAATCTTTGTGAAATCTTTGAAAGTCTTAGAAATCTGCCTTAATACCTTTTTAAAATCTTTAAAATCCTTGAAATCTTGTAATTTTTTAAAAATCTTTGTAAAATCTTTGTGAAATCTTTGAAACTTGGTGTATACGACGTCTTTTTCAAATCTTTAAAATCCTTGAAATTTTTATGAAATGTTCAAAATTTGTGGAAAACTTTTTTTTGAATTCTTTTAAATCTATTGTACACGCCCTTTTTAAATCATTAAAATCATTGAAATCTTTCAAATCTTTGAAATCCTTTCAATATTTTGACAGTTTAAAAATTTTGGTGAAATTGTTATTGCTGTTAATTTAATCTGTAGTGAACAAAAGATAAATTATATTTCATAATAAATAAAAAACTTATCAGCAGCAAGATTTCTTTTAAACGAGATGTTTCTTTCATAATAGACTATAAGATTTAAATTAATCTTCGCATTTCAATAAAATAACTGTTTTAAGAGCAAAAAAATTAAAAAAAGCAAGATTCACGTAAAAAATTAAAGGAGATTTCCAGGTTTTCAAGGTTTAAAAATAATTCAAGAAGAATTCCAGGTTTTCAAGGTCGCACGACACCCTGTTATTAAGAAAATAATTCTGAAGTTATGAGGCATACAAAAATTGAACAAAACAGTACTCTAAAGAAACACCATAAAATTATGTTTATAATTTTTCATTTTATGGAGGTATTTTTATCTTCTGAAAGATATGATTGTTCAAAGGTTTTTTCAATTGTATTAATTTAATAACAAAATGGATTTGATATAGTTTTTTTCATAGAATTTTTATTTGAGGCTCGAGAAAAGGTTTAAATATCTACCTTTGATACCATAGGCAAGGTATTTTCCAGACATGTGAACGGCTAAAAGATGACCGCTGTAATAACGATGTTCCCATGAAAAATCGACAATGTTCTTCAGTTTAACTTTCGAACTCCCATGATTGTGGCCACCTTGAGAAGGGATCACGGTGACGTCGATGCTGAATATTTCGGTGGAATGTTGGTCCTCCTGTCCATTAAAATCCCTAAAGACAAATAAAAAAAAGGTTAATTCTCAAGTTTAATCAATATAATTGCTACAAAGTTTTACTTTCAAAATGCCCGGAATTTTACAGATTTTGAGAAGTAACTTTATGATATTAATGTCTAAAGCAATTTCAAATTAAACTATAAAAATTTATTCATTTCAAACATAGAAGATAAATTTTTTATCATAAAAGATGAATTTTCAATCAAAAAAGACGACTTTCTCACAAAACAGTAGAATTTTCGACCGAAAAGATTAGTTTTTAACAAAATGGTTTAATTTTTCACCAAATTGTTGAATTTGCAACAAAATATTTGAATTATAAATCTACAAAGATGAATTCTCAATGTAAATGACGATTTTTCAACAAAATACATGAATTTTCAAACAATACTTTGTAGAAAATAAGAACTAATTTTCAACAAAACAGTCCAATTATCAACCAGTGAAATGAATTTTTAACTAAAACGATGAATCTGCACCCAAGAAACTTAATTTTTAACAAAGTAGTTGAACTTTTACCCAAAAAAAGATAACTTTTCAAACAAAAGAATTAATTTTCTGCAGAACAGTGGAATTTTTAACCTGAAAATATTAATTTTATATCAAAAAGACTAATTTTCAACGAACTAAATCAATTTTCAAGAGAAGAGATGAATTTCCAACTAAAATGATAATCTTAAACCAAAAAAATGCATTTTTAAGAAACCCAGAAGTTGAATTTTTCAACCAAAATGCAAATTTTCAAGAAATACAGATTTTTCAGTCAAGGAAGAAAAAAAGTTAATGTAAATTGCTAAACTTTCAAGCAAGAAGAAGATTTCTCTACAAAACTGTTGAATTTTCAACCCAAAAATATGCATTTTCAACAAAAAAAATACATGTTCAATCAAAAAGTTGCATTTTCACTTTAAAAAACTAATTTAACATGAGAAAATTCAAAAAGATATTGGAAGATTTCAGAGAAGTCGAGAAAGTATGTACAAAATTTCTGAGAAATTTTTTCCTACAGTATTTTATAAAATTTGAGGAAAAATGTGTGCCACTTTAAAGGATCTTTTATAAACTTTCGGTTATCTGCAGGAGTTTCAAAATATTTTTAATCTCCTAAAAACTTTTAAAATTCCTAAATATCTTTCAAATTGACTGGAATTATGCATTCCAAAATTGTACTCAAATTTTCGGGATTCGTTTCTTAACATTATAGAAATCTTTTTCAATGTATAAAATTTTCTTTTGAGTATACTTTTAAAACGAATTTGTCAAAATAAAGAATAGCTTTAAATATTCCAAGGAATCTTACAAAAACTTGTTAATTGTCATAAAACCTTTCAAAATCTTCAAAAAATTAAAACATTTTATTTCGCATTCTTTAAAAATCTACATTTTGTATTAAGTTTTTTAAAACGCTTTCAAATTTTTTATTATTTTTGAAATTTTATCCTTTAAAATGATTCGAATTTTTCCTAAAATTTTGAAAAAAAATCTGAAAAATTAAAGTTTCTTAAAATCTCCCAAATTCGTTTTCGAGCATTTTGGAGATTATTGTGAATATTTTGGTATCTTTTTAACTATTCTTTTGAAATAATTAAAAAAAAATAAAAAATCATTTAAAATGAATTTTGATAAATAAAAAATCATCAAAAGTTTTCCCAGAAATCTTAAGAAATTTTTGTTATTCTCGTGAAACCTTGCAAAATTCTTTAAAAACTTCTAAATTTTTTGTTAGAAATCTTCAAAAATCTTCATTTTGTTTAAAATTTCTTAAAACCTTTTTAAATTTTAAATGATTTTTGTATCTTTTCAAAACTTCTAAATATGTCTTCAATTTATTCGAAGTTTTCCTGTAACTTTGTAATGTTGCAAAATTTTGCTTTAAAGTTTTCTACCTTCTTTTCCGAAAATTTAGGAAATTATTTGAAACGTTGTTAAATCTTTACAAATAATTTCTTAAAATTAATTTTTTAAAATAAAGAACCTATTACATTTTTTCCTGGGATCTTAAGAAGAAATGCTTATTACAACTTCAAACCTTTCAAAATCCTCTTAAAAAACCTCGATATTTTATTTCAAAATCTTCAAAATTTACTTTTTGTTGAATTTTTTTTAATCCTACGAAAATTAAAAACATTCTTAAAATCTTTGGTATTCCTTTTCGACATTTTTTGTAACCTTTAAAGCTTAGATATAATTTTTTTTAATAAAACCTAAATCATAAAAAAAAATGTTACCTGCATCCATGATTTCATTTTTTTTCCTCTCTTTAAATGTTTTAAAAAGTTTACTAATGATATATATATATATATATATATATATATATATTGTGACAGCAAAATATTGTGAATTTATGTTTCAAAATAAATAAACAGTTTAAATTTTCCCAGGAATTTTAAGGTTTTTTTTATTATCAAAGAAACCTTTCAAAATCTTTAAGAAGTTTCAAAATTTGTTTTTCAAAATAAAAAATCGGTTTAAATTTTTCAAGGAATTTTAAGGAATTTTTTTATTATCATGAAACCTTTCAAAATCTTTAAGAACATTTATATTTTTTATTTCCAAATATTAAAAAATGTACTTTTTTTCTAACTTTTTTAAAATGTTTTCAAGTTTTAAATTAATTTTGAACCATTTTAAAACTTTATTGAAAATTCATCTCTTTAATTAGAAACTGAGCTATTTTGTTAAAAGTTTGTTTTTTCTTTGACTGGAAATTAATTTTATTTAGTGAAAATTCAACTATTCCAATTAAAAAAGTTTTGGTTAAAAATCTAGTTTTATGTTGGTTAAATATTAATTTGTTTTAGTTGAAAACGTATTTTTTTAACAAAAAATTTAAATAATAATTTTTTGTTAACAAGTTATCTGTTTTCAGTTAAAAATTCGTATTCTTTGGCAGAAATTAATCTCCTTGGTTAAAAATGATTCTTTTTGGTTGAAAATTCAATTATTCCACTTGAAGATTCATCATTTTTATTGTAAATTTATCACATTAGTTTAAAATAAATTTTTTGACTGAAAATTACATTTTTTAACTGAAAATTAATATTTTCAACTGGAAATATTTTTCTAAATTGAAAATTGAGGTTTTTATTTTGATTTTGCAAAATTTTAGAAAAAAATCGAGTCGAGTTTGAAATATTTCAAAATTTCAAAAAATACCCTTAAATCTATTAGATATTTTCGACATTTGTTAAAATCATTTAAAATGTTTCGATACCTTTTAAAATTCTCTTTAAAACTTAATTTTTCAAAATTAAAAGCCATTGAAAATTTACCCAGGAATGTAAAGAAAAGTTTTTTATTATTTCTAAGACTTTCAAGCTTCTTGAAAGGATTCGAAATTTTTTTCCAAATCTTCGAAAATTTACTTTTTTTTTAAGTTTTTGAAAATATTTTCAAATTACAAATCATTTTTTTAATCATTTCCTAAACTTTTAAATCCTCCAAATATCTTTTAAAATTACTCGAATTTTCCTAAAAATTTTCTTAAAATTCTGATAAATTAAAAAAAATGGCTACAAAACTTCCCGATTCTGTTATGACAATATTGTACATAATTAATTTTTCAAAATAAAAAGCCAGCTTTAATTATTCTATGAATTTAAAAAATATTTTTTTTTTTACCATCGTGAAAACTTTCAAAATGCTTCAGAAGCTTTAAAACTTGTATTTTCAGATTTTCAAAAATGTACGTTTTTTTCTATCTTCTTTGAAAGGTTTTCAATTCGGAAATTAATTTTACATCTTTTTAAAACTTCCAAATGTCTTCTAAACTTAATAGAGTTTTTTTATATAACTTTGCAATCTTGCTACTTGAAAAATTTGACTTTAAAATCGACAAGGTCTTTTTTCGATATTTTCAGATATAATTTGAAATGTTTTGAAATCTTTGTCAATTTATTCTTGAAATTAGTTTCTTAAAATCAAAAATCAGTTTAATTAAAAACAAAAATGAAGTTTTTCCAAAAAGAGAAACATTTCCTATAAAAGAGTTCCATTTTTAACACGAAAACATATAGAAATAGATGAATTTTCTACCACAAAAGACGACTTTTCAACAAAGTAGTGACACTGTCAACCAAAGAGATGCATTTTTAAATGAAATGATGAATCTTTAATAAAAAAAGAAATTTTGAACAAAGTGGTTGAAACCTCGACAAAAAAAATAATTATCAATTAGTTGCATTTTTGACCGGAAAACGCAAACTTTCAACAAATCATTGGAATACTTGACAAAAGCAGATTAATTTTCAAACCAGAAAGAGAAATTGTCAACCAAATAGTTGAATTCTCCACTAAAAAAGATTTTTCAGTCATGAAAGAAAAAAATGCACGCAAATTATTTTCGGGGACAAATAATTTAGAATACAAAAAATACAATTTTTAAATCTTTTCAAGTTTATTTGTTCATTTATTTTTAAAGTTAAATAAATATATAATTTTCCTAAGATTCTTGAGAAAATTCACAATTTTTTGTTGAAGACTTCAGATATGTTGAAGAAGCATAATTTTTTGTTTTTCAGGATTTTTAATAATTTTAAGAAAAATTCGAGTCAGTTCAAAAGATATAGAAGTTTGCAAGATAAATATCTTTTAAACTGACTCCAAATATTCCTAAAATTTTTAAAAATCTTTCAAAATTAACGAAATTGACGTTAATTCTTCCAAAAATTTTCGAAATTCGTAGAAATATTTTGGAAGGTTTTGATACCTTTTTAAATTTTCTTTACAAATTAATTTTTCAAAATAAATTCATTAATAATTTTCCCATGCATATCAAGAAAGTTTTTTTATTTTCTTGAAGCTTTTCAAAGTTCTTAAAATACTTTGAAACTTTTTTTGAAATTTTAAAAAATTTACATTTTGTCTTAAATTTGTGGAAACTTTTTTAAACTTAAAATCATTTTTTAACCATTTTGTAAAATTCTTCGAATTTTTCCAAAAATTTTCTTGAAATTCTAAAAAATTAAAAAACTTACGTTAAAATTTTTCAGATTCTGTTTTGACAATTTTGGAAATCTTTTGAAATGTTTTAAATTCTTTTTAAATATTCTCTTAAAATTAATTTTTAAAAATAAAAAATGAGTTTAAATTATCCCACGAATTTTTAGAAATATTCTCTATTATCGTGCAACCTTTCAATTTTTTTCGAATTTGTTATAAAACTTTGTAATTTTGCTAACTAAATATTTTTTCTTTAAAATTTTCAAAACATATTTCATTATTTATTTTTTATTTAAATTTAAATTTTTAATTAATTTTTTTGCTTTTAATTTTATTTTATTTTTAATTTAAAATGTTTTGAAACACTTGTGAATTTTTCATCAAAATTTATTTTTCTAAATAAAAAATCAGTTTAAATTCTCCCAGGAATTTTAAGAATTTTTTTTCATTCTCTTGAAACATTTGAACATTCTTAAAAAGCTTCTTTTTTTAATCTTAAAGAATATACACATTACACTTTTTTATCAAAGTGCTGGGCACCTTTGTTCCATTGATTATTATTATCATTATATTATTCTGATATTATTATTATTAAATATATTACTTAGATAACCTTACATTTACTATAAACCTGAAGTTTGCAGATTTTATATTTTAAATGGCCAAAAAATTAAAGCTTCATCCAATTACAAACACGGGTTTCCCTACAACAATAATTTAAAATTGTTTCGAGTAATTTCGAGGTGGTTTCGAGAATTAATCGATAATGTCGCCATGCGCTTTTTAATAATTGGACAATTTTACGCGAATCCCTCCCCGGTCGCTAGACAATTTGAAACATTACAAGTTATAGAGAGCAAAATTGAAATTTTTATTTCTTACATCATATTTTGCAGAATCTAGATATATGAGACTTAAAAATAATTCGATATTTTAAAATAAATGTGCAGGAGTGGGCAGCAATTTTTCGGTTAATGTTTAGTCAAACGCATGAAGATTATGATTCTTGGAATGTATTCTACATAATAACGTAGCGGATGTTTACAAACTCGGACGGATCGTTTTACATCTAATAATAATTTAAAATCTAGTAATTTTATTCACAAAATATTTACACTTTATTTTGCATATTTGTTAAAAACTGTGCAATGTCTACTATTTCTTCTAAAAGGGTAACTTTAAACATAGGAGAAGCCCTACAGAAATTATAATATAAATATTGAATAAATTTGGATTTAAAACTAAGTTTTGAGTTTCTATATATCTGAAAAATCGAGTTGCGAATAATCTGTGACGTGGCGTGTAATTAAAATTTGGCTAAACAAACAGTACGAATATTTTTAAATTCATGCCTAACTTAATAAAATTTAAATTTCAATGAATAATTCGATTAAAAATAAACAAAAAAGTAATTCAATATTAAAATTTAGTAATCTAATAAAATCTGTTTATTGTCGAACGAAAATAATATAAAATACTAATATCGGATAAATATTATTGATCATTAATTTTTTTTATCAATTTTTTTTATTATTGAACATCAATGTAAGGGGTTACATCCGTTAGCTCCTGGGGTCGATTTAATCATATTTTCAATCAAATATTTAAAAAATGAAATTTAAACACAATTGAAGTTATTTTATTAACTTCCCTTTTCTCCTACTTCTAAAATATAATGTATATGCGGGTGATGTGGGTGTATAAAATTGCGCAAAAGATTTCTGACGAAATCTAACCTCAAAATTGTAATCTTTTAACTCGAAACTCCATGCCAAAACCAAGACAAAAAAATTACGTATTTCATAAAAAGTGGAATCCAGGAGTCAAGTGTTGAAAAATATAGCAGGAAAACTATAAATTGTAGGTCAAATTTCCGGTCTAAAAGCAAAAAATGGCAAAACTAAATTTTGATTGTCTACTTACACAGTCTGTGGATAATGAGGATACTGCTGTCGGAGATTGTCGTCGGGTTTGATCATCTTGCCGGAAGATACGGTCACTGGAACTGCACAATTTTAATTACATTTATATTTTACATGGAAAATAATCGAAACGAAGGTTGAAGCTTTTCTAACCCCAACCGGTGGCACGCCTAGCGGCGAACTTTCACTTTCGTACTCGCCTACACTCACCTCTTTATGCATAAATAAACTTTAAACTGTGATATTTAAAGATTTCTATAAGCACATTGTCTATTTACACATTTTAACGCTATTAGATTTAAAATGGAAAATTGCGAACGTAAGTTCGCTTGTCAGAATAATTGGAAAAATGGACCGGATCGCCGGAAATAAACCGCGGTTATCACGATAAAACGAGATACGGGAAGTAGATGTCAGCACTGTGTATTTTTGAAATTTTGAATTCGAGAGAATCAGAATTACGCAAATATTGACACAATCATTATCTTTTTTATATTCAAAATTTCAACCAATAATATGGATTTTCAACAAAATAGATTAATTTAAAATTATTGCATAAATTTTTCATGCAAAAAAGAATGAAATTT
>JAUELO010000271.1:2259898-2271370 GCA_032357855.1 Amphibolips quercusostensackenii | reverse complement strand
AGACTTTGTAGTTTATGAAACCATAGAACAATGATATATGATTGTCCAAGTTTCATAAAAAAGTTTGAAAATTCATTACTTACAGGCGATCATGTTGAAAAAACGAGGTTGTATGTTAGGCTCGTCTAAACCATTTTTAAGAAATTCTCGGTTAGTTTCCGGTTACAAGCTTAGATCGTTACCGCCTGATCTAACCCGGAGTTGAAAGACTCTCGCATCGCGGTCCGTGTAACGCGCGTGCATTTTTTTAAAGCCGTATTTCTCAAAATTGGCTGAAAAGCGCATCTTATAATTTTAGCATATTGTAAGTTCGGTAGCGACCTACTACTTGAAAGAGTTTTGTCCCAAAATAATATTCCAAAGGTTGTAATTCTTCTACAGTTCTCCATTTATCAATGTTTACTGAAAGAAAAGTTATTGGAAACCTTGTCTTATAATAACAAATTAAATTTTGCAAGAGAATTGAACTTTTGAATAAAAACGGAATCTTTTAGACAAATTTCTAGAAACATTGAAGTATTAGCATCCGAGGAAAACAGAAGTTTGATGCTTAATAAACTGTTGGGAGTTCATCAAAGACCAAGAATAAGGAAGCTGAGTGAAGATATTTTCTCATAGATTTCTGAAACTTACAAACACAACAAAGTCCTTTTTTTCCAAGACCGACTAGCATGTTGAGACAGAGATTGCAGTAAGCTGGTTTGCTAAAGTGTTTCAGTCTCCAGAGATGATTTCCATCCTCTTTGACATGGGAATCCAAACCCAGGAGAACGAGAAGAGGGATTGTCGTCAACCCACCCCTCTTCCATTCCTCCAATGAGACCGTTCCATCTGCATCGTAATCTATTTCTATCATCATATCCTCCAGAATCTGAAAGCATTGTGATTTCACATTCAAATTCCTGCATTTCCATAACTCGGACAAACAGATTTATAATAATAAAGTGCACTGCGATTTCCCACTGTCCAGCTCTTTGAACAACTGAATAGAAGGAATACCTGAAAACCAAATAGAACATCCAAACAATCGCAAATCAGAAACAAAGCTGAATTATAAATACAGACTCCACACTCTTCCCTTATTCTCCTTTACCCACTTTTCACGAAATTCTTTTTTTTTCTTGTTTTCAAAAACCTATTCCTTTTCCCAAATTAAAACCGTAAACTTAATATTTGAAAAAAATTAAAGTTGTTCTAGATTGTGCTAGACTTTTGTTCATTAGTGCAGTGAGCGGATTTTTAAAAAATCGAAAATTAAAGACACAATTTTTGACAACATTTTTTTTCTGGAACCGCAACTTATTATTAGCGCAAAATGAAAGGTTGTGCTACATAAAAAAAACATAAAAGACAAAAAAATTATCAAATTTCGAAACACCAGAACTTATGCCTAATTGTACTCTATAAATGCATTCTCTTCCCCTCACAAAAAAATTCTGCAAGACCAACAGTTCTGAAATAAAAACCCAAACTTGAAATTTAAAAAATATACTATATCCAAAAATAATGGAAATTTGAAAAACCAAGTCTTGTGATAAATTGTGCTCGACAAATGCAGTCTTTTTGATTTTTATTAGAGAAACTGTTGGTCCTACAGAATTTCGAGTGAAGGGAAAAAAGGCATTTGTATTCCGCACATGTTTTGGTTTTTTGAAATTTGTTTTTTTTTTGTTGGGTCTTGTATGTCTTTTTAGTTTGACATTTTGGTTTTTGTTTCAAAACTGCTAGTCTTACATAATTCTGTTAGACGATGAAATATTGCATTTGTCGAGCACAACTTAGCACAAATTTCACATTTTTTAAATTTTATTATTTTTGGGCATTTCATATTATTTAGTTTATACATTTTATCTGGGAACTGTTGGTATTACAGAATTTTAGTAGACGGGAAAAAGACTGAATTTGTCGAGCACAATTCAGCACAAATCTTTTTTGTCAAAAGTTTAACTAATTTGTTGAGAATTCATATTTTCTTGTTACGAATTGCCTTTTTTGTTGCAAATTCGAATTAAAATCTCAGGAATTCAACGCTTTTTATAAGTAATTTTATATGGTACCTATGTATCAGTTTTATTTTAAAGAATTTATTACCCTATCATTCCCTTTTTCGTAAAAAATCACACTATTTTTCCTGTTTGAGAGAATTTTAAGCTGTGAAGTCTGCAAATATTATAATTACATGAATAATATTATAAATTTTATGACTATGTCTAGTTGTCTTGAAAAATTGTGGCACTTGGAAAAAGGGTATGGGCTAGTCGTCCCGAATTTTCGGGACGACTAGCTAAGCGTATAAAAAATATTAGACTAGTCATTGCGAATTTCGGGTCGACGAGACACTTCGAACTTTCATGTTCTTGAAAAAATTTTCGTCATAAATTTCTGTAAAGAGAAAAGAAATAAAACATCGACTTCCTGAGAAGTATTTTAGATTTCTGAGTTGCAGACATCCTGCATTGTGCTTAACAAACTTTCAACAAAGAAATCTCCTCAAACAGAAAGTTTTCTGTATAAGAAGTGAAAAACCTCGAATTTTCACGTTAAACTTCGATAGCAGAGTTTTAACTTCTTTTCATAAAAGAGACTCGAATAAGAAAAGTTAATTTTTCAAGTCCTAATCAATTATCGTTAGTCACAGCCATGCTTTCTCATAGATATCTAAAGGAAAACTTTTCATTTTATTTTCGGAAACAATGATTGTTTATTTGAACTATAAGTCTAAAAAATCAATCATTCAAATGAATGAAATATGTATACCTTTTTTTATTTTAAGTTAAAAATAAACTTACCGGTTTTAGTTCCGAGACATCCCATCCCAAATATTCAGCAACATTCATCATCTGGTTAACGATGCAATCCGTCTCCTGCAGACAAGTAATTTAAAAATTAATATTCAAACTAGTTGCAAATACTAAATTTCGATTCGAAATCAATTTCTGATTTTAACACATTTGGAAATTTTTCTTTATATTCAAATAGAAAATTTAGGAAAATTGTAAATTGTAAAAAAAATCTTGAAAAGGAAAACTTATAAAAGAAAACTTCTAAAGTCGGAATGGATTCATTAGGTCAGAAAAGTTTGTATTTTATTTAACGAGATTAAACTGCGAGGAACTTTCGGTTAAGTGTGTTTGCTTTAAAATGGAAGTGAGTAGAGTTTTCTGAAATGAGAAATGTAAACAAAGTATGCAAGAAGTCAAATACATGGAGTAGACGCTCAAAGCTAAAAGTTTAAAAGATAATTTAATAGCCTATTAACTTTATACTCTCTGCATTCATGCCTGCATTTTTTTTCTATTTTCAGTCTTTAGAGACACAGCCTCCCCCTATGTTCCCCTCTCCTGCCCTACTTCCCCTTCACTTATACTCCCTTCCCTAACTTCTTCTTTCGCTACTCCTCCCTCTCATCACTTCCTCAGCTAACATTTCTATTTCCCTCCTTCCTTCACCCAGCCCTCATTTCCTTTTTCCTTTTCACCATTACTACCCGACTAGCCCTCCCCTCACTTCCAATCATTTCCTTTACTTACTCTCTCTTTCACGTAATCACCCAAACTTCCTTAGTTTCCTCCCCCTCATTTCCTATCACTTTCTCTCCTTCTCTTCTTATCTTATTTATTTCCTCACACTTTCCCCACATCCCCTAGTTCCGCTATCCTCATTTCTCCTACTCCTCTGCCCATCATTTTCACTCGCTGCCCCACCTCTTATTCCCCTTACTCACCATCCTGTAATTTCCCGCTACTTTCTATAATTTCGCACTCCTTATCATCCTGCTTCCCCTCTTCGCATTGACCCTCATTTCCATACTCCCCCTCCCCTAATTTTGCCTACTTACACACCCCTAATTTCTCCTCAAGCTCCCTTCCAACATTTCCTCTCTTTTCCCCTCACTTTCCCTCCTGGAAAAAGTATGACAGACGGACGCTTGACCAAAACTATAAGAATTTCTGCTGAATTTTTTTCAAGTAGAATGCAAAAAAAATACAGTGTTCAAAATATTCCTTTTCGCACGCCATGGTATTCACTAATGATTTTTAAGGTTAAGTCCGCAGGGTTAACACCTATTATATTTTGTTTTGCAGCTTTAAAAAAACCTTTAGCCGGGAAAAAATTCAAGTTTGACCAAGAGTCACAAGACATAAAAAAGGCACCGGAATAATTTGCAGTCCTGATAATTAAAATAAAAAAATGTTAAATATATATTTTAGGTCTATAGTGCATCGAGTCTGACGGGAACTGGTTTTAACTACTTGTCGATTCATGAGTCGCTCTCCCGTGTTATGTAATGAAATCTCGAGCTAAGTGCTTTATTATTTTCTTCCTTGTAGGACAAGATGTTATAAGTAGCAATTTTCCATAATCCAATTTTTTAATTTAATATTTTAGGCTATTTTTTTTTATTTTTTTGTTATTTCAAGACAGATTTTCTCATATAATTGCTGATGTTTCAAACTGTAAATTTTCATAATTGCCATTATAATGACATAATTTAACATAATTACAGTTATTTCTTTCCGTTTTTTATTATTTCCCAGTTTTCAATATTATTTTCAGGTCGTAATTATAAAATTTTAAATACAACCAATTGTAAATAAAAAGCTTTCTAAGATAAATAATTATTATTTTAGAACCGTCAACATTAAAGTACTCAAAAAAATTATTAAAAGACACACAATTGTACATTTAAAAAAAATTGGAAACCTTAATGATGAAATTTCAAGCCCATTTCACTTTTAGATTTAATATGTTCAAAAGTGAATTATTTTAAATTGAAATTGCTTATTATTGAACAATTTTTAATTGAAGACTTTAAAATTTAATAATTTAAAAAATAAAGGTTTTGTAATAAAAGAATTTTTAGTTAAAAGCCTTTTAAATTGAAGTGAACTTAGAATTTGCATCTGAAACTTCAAATTTAGCAGACTCGAAATTCAACTTCAGAAATTGTATAATTTCAAAATAAAAATATTGGCGAATAAACAATTTATAATTTTTCACGTTCAAAATTGAAAAAATTGAATTCGATTCTACAAAACTAAACTAAATATTTAAATATGATGAAAATTAAACTATTTCACTATGCGATAAATTTAAATTGGAAGCCCGGAAAATTAAGCAATTCCAAAATGCATTGAAAGTTCTGTATTTTGAAATTGGTATCTTTTTTAGTTGAGCCATAAAAAATTAATGTGAAGACGAAAATTTTCACATTTTTTTTTGAAAACCTTTTAAATTGAACATCTCAAGATTAATGTCTGCCAATTTTGAATATTGAAAACCATATCTAAAAAAAAGTGATGTTACAAAATTTTTAGAAAATATCGGACACATTGATGTCAGAAACCTGATGGGTTCCAAAACTGCGTGAATATGGCTTATAGTGCCTGTAGTCAGTTTGTTTTTATATATTAAAAAATATTAGGAATTTTTGCACCATCAATTTCGAAAATCAAAATTTCCACGTAAGTAATTTTTTTATGATACAATTTATTTTTATATATTTGTAAACATTACTGATGAAAGAGAAAATTTCAATTGTAGACAGTTTCTTTATGTAAGAAAATAATTCTGTTCTTAACATTTTGCTACCACACTATAATTACTCAACTTTTTTGCACTTTTAAAGAGAAAAGATAAATGAGATTATAGACAAAACTAAAAATATTTTATTTACGAAGTGTACAGACTATTGGCACCGGTAAAAAAATTTTCGGTACCGCTAACAAGAAAAAAAAAAAAAAAAATACGCGTACCGACAATAAGATTTCTGGAAAAATTTTTAATGATTCAGATTTTATTTTAAAATCTCAAGTTTTGAAGATTGAAAACAATGTCAAAAGGAATCTGAAAGATTTTATGACAATTTTTTTGTTGAATTTGGTACGATTTTAACAATTGTAAAGAAAATGATTTACTTAAAAAAACATTAAGAAGTTTCAAGTTATGAAAAGAACAGAAAATAAATGAAACCTTGACAGGATTTCTAAAACTTTTTAACGAAATGTAGATTTTTTTAAAATTCTGAAAAAATAAGAAACTTCTAAAGAATTCAAAAAGGTTCAAGAGAAAATTTTCTTAAAATTCATATGAAAATTTCAAATGACTTTTTATTTTTAAAAATGAATTCTAAGCGAAAGTTAAAAAAATTTCAATACACTAACTCAAATCTGGATCGGATCGCAGAACACTTTAAATAAATAATTTAAAGTTTTTCAAGATTAAACAATTTTAGAAAAAATTGCAGTAAGTTTAAGAGATAGAATCAAAATTTTGAAAAATTTAAAAAACTAAAATAAAACTTGTATAGATTTCAATTTTTTTAAATCTGGATTTTCGACGATTTAAAAAAAAAACAAAGCTTTTTAAGAATTTTTAAAGGTATCAAGATATTTACAAACTTTTCTTTAGATCCCCAGGAAAATTTAGAATAATTTTTGATTTTGAAAAATTAATTTCAAGATAATATTCCAAAACATATTTAACATTTTAAAAGATTTCCAACATTTTCAAAAAAGAATCCGAACAATTTTAAGGCAGCTTAAAATGCTCAGAAATTTTTAAGAAATTGAAAAAAGTTAATTTTAGAATTTCAAAAATTTCGCAAAAATCTAGATTTCTGAAAATTTAAATAAAAAAAGATTTTTTATAATTTAAAAAAGGTTTGAAAATCTTTTAAACTTGACCAAATTCCTCAATTCTTATGCATGAATTCTTTGAAATACACTAAAATATTTTAATATCCCGTAAAATTACATGAAATCTGACGATATTTTCTGAATACATAGAATGTTTACTTCCAGTTTCCATTTCCGGATGAAGAAAATCCTTATTTTGTTTCTTGAAATTTCAATATTACCACGTGCCACCAGGCGCTTGAAAATTCCATTTATTTAAACTGGAAAAATTTTGCATTTTCGAAAAATTAGACTGATACATCAGGGTTTAATCTGAAGTTGCCTCACAAAGCCCCAAATATAATCCAAAAATCAAAAAACTAGATTTTTACGTATCATTGTTAATTTTCAGCATTTTCTGAGCTCTTTTTCGATTCAAATGAATAATAATATGCAAATTGAATATCTCCCACGACTTTTTAAACAATTTTCAATTGTTCGAATGAATTTAACTCATTTAAACAATTACTTTTTCACAAATGATGTAAAAAATAATCATATACCTGAATAAAATGTACTAGTTGGTCAGTGTTTTGAAAACAATATATTTTAAAAAACATAATGAGATTATTTAAACAATTGATTATTGTTTATTTTTAAAATTTACAAAAATCGAGCCAGAGGTGTGCACTGTTTTCTCAAAGTGGTATCATATGCTACTTATTGTTGAATAATCACAAAATTTTGATACTTTTCTTCTATTGTTTAACGAATTTCTATTTGTATAAACAATTTTTTCTGCTCAAGCAGTTTTCTTTTAAAAACTTAAAGAAATAATATAAAATGGAACACATGCAATTATCTTACTGACTGCATAGTGTATAGAAAGAATATATCACAAATTTTTTTTGATTCTATAACCAAATTGAGTTTGTTTAAACAATTACTTGTCCCTACAAATATTTTTAAAATCGTATTTACTTAGTTAAACATAATCAAATGATTTTAAGGAGCAGTGAATTCTGCTAAAAACTTTATGTCATTGTTTAAACAATTATTCATTACTTACTTTCAAATTTCCTTCAAAGTCAGTATTAATGGTTAACACCTTTTTTTCTGTTCTATTAAATAAATCATAAAAGTCATAATAAAAAGTAAACTGAAAAAGTATAATTATTATTGTATTATTCATATTTCTACCATCTTCACAACGATTATATCATGAAAATTACATTCAATAATAATTATGATTCAAGTTTTGACATTTTCTTTGAACAACATTGCTAAGGACAAAATGCTGTACTGACGTTAAGGACGTTGTACTGAAAGACAAAAGAGAATATATATTAATATATGTGTTTACAAAAATAATTCTATGTGTTCTATTTTTTATTATTTGCCTACATTCTTTAAAAAAAAACTGTTTAAACAATGACATAATGTTTTTAACAGAATTTAATATTCCTCTAAATCATTGAATATTATGTTTAATTCAGAAAATAATATTTGAAAAATATATAAAAATATTTGTTAAAAAAAATAATTGTTTGAACAATTTAAAAAAAATGTATACATATTCTTTCTATCAACTATACAGTCAGAAAAATAATTTTATGTGTTCCATTTTATATTATTTTCTTAAAGTTTTTAAAAAAATTACTAAAGCAAAAAAATTGTTTAAACAAATAGAATTTTGTCAAAAATTACAGGAAAAGTATCAAGGTTATGTAAGTTTCCAACAATAAGTAGCATAGGATACCAATTTGTGAAAAAAAGTGGATGTCTCTGGCTCGAAAAAAATTGTTGTAAATAAACAATGATTAATTGTGAAAATAATAACACAATCTTTGTAAAAAAATAAATACTCCAAATATTGACTATATATTATATTTTGTTCGGAAAATACGATTATTTTTTATATTTTGTTGAAACAATAATTGTTTAAATAAGTTACATTGATTTGAACAATATTAAGAATTGTTTAAAAAGTCATAAGGGACATTTCAATTGTACATATGTAATCATTTGTTTTAAAAAAGACAACAGAAAATGCTAGAAATTAACAATAATAAGCGAGAATGTAGTTTTTTAAAATTTTATTTATTTCGTTTATTTCGTTTTATTTCGTAGATACTCCTCTTCAATACCTAACAAACTTGTCAACTTTCGATCGAAACCTAGAGTATCAATTCAATTTTTCGAAAATTCCAAATTTTTCAATGTCAAATGTATGGGATTTTCAAGTGCCCGGTGGCACGCGTTAATATTTGAATTTCGTATCTTGCCCTGTATAGTTAAAAAATTATCGTTTTTTTCAAATCTTGTGTCGATTTTCGAAAAATTTAAATTTTTTTATTTTCACGATTAAAACAAAAACTACGCGTCCTTTAAAGAAATTATTAACAACAAATTTGCAGATCTCTTTTAGATGAACGATTTTTAATGATACATTTTTTTGTATCTTGCATGCATAGTTATATACCGAAAAATGGAATTTTTTATTTTCAATAACGTTTCTCTCGGTCAAAACGAAAAATATGTGTCTCATAAAAAAACGGCGTAAAAAAATTGGTTTAAGTTTTTAAGATGATGCCTAGTATTGACATAATTTCCAAAGCAATGTTCACCGCGCTGAAGCGTTTGCATGATAATGCTAGTTAGTTAATCATTAACTTGTTTACACACACACACACACACACACACACACACACACACATATATATATATATATATATGTACGAGCTATTTTTGTTTGATAAGAGAAATATTTTGAAACATAGAACAAAATAATTACTTCTACTCACATTTGTATCGAGAACTCCATTACCATCCGTATCGTAGAGTCTGAACATGACTGAAAAAAAACAATGTGGCTTAATTCATGTATTGTACGCGCAACAAGTTGAAATTACGGAGTATTCACAGGCCACAATGATCTATTGTCACGTTATGTTTTACAATACATGTCCGCTATTAAACGCACATACTCATTTACAGGCACCACCATTCACAAAAATTCATTCATTGTTTCGCTTTCAGTGAACATGAAAGCCAAAGTTTGTTCACATTTATAAATATGAGCTTACATGTAAAATTTTAAACACGTTTTAATTGTTATCCTTCATACAATATTGATAGAGAGCAAGAAGAATAAAAACCTTATGAAAATTTAGTGTTTTCATTAAAATTACCGCGAGGTGAGAGTGTTTTAATCCCCGGATAGATCAAACAGTAGCGCTCCGAAATTTTAACCAGAAAGTCCGGGTTCAATTCCTGCTATCGGCTCTTTTTGCCAAAAGATTTATTTTTAACAATTTTTTTCATATAAAAATTAGGGGTTTCAGCCTTTAGTAACTGTGAAACGAGGATATTGAAACGATAAGTTTGAGCCGCGATATTCTTGGAAAATTCTGATTCTTTATCAAATTTTTGGTTAAAAAATATTACTTATGACAATCTCAGCACAAATAAATAATAATAAAATTACCAAAAAATGCTGCCTGATCTAGCCGGGAGTCGAAACATTCCTATTACTGAGAAGAGCATGAATTTAACCAAAATTCCGTGAGAAGAAGTTCTACTTTTATTAAAAATATTGTTTTTATATAAAAACAGACAAAAACTATTTTACAGTTTTAAGAAAAAAATCATTTTTGCAAAGTTATAAGTGTTTAAAACTTTAGAATTGTTTGAAAAAATACAATTTTTTTCTTCAAACCTTTACAATTGTTGACATAATTTAAATATTTAATATTTCTTTTCTGGCGCTGCCTGGTAAGGTTAATTGTCTTGCTTTATGAAAATTCGCCAAAAAATTAACAAAATGTTCAAAAACGCCAAAAAGGCGTCGGTTTTCCTGAAAATAATTAAAGTTGACTTTCTCAAAAACCCCACCTCTTTTTTGCTGAATTTATTTGGCAAAATTCCTACTTGGTTGTTAAAGGAATTTTGCAATTTGCATGTGGAGCAAACTATTTTCCTGTTCAAGAGAATGTTTTTGGCAAAATTTAATTTTCACTTCTTTTTTAGAAACAACGGCATGTTCGAAAAAATTCTAAGAAAAGATTTGCTTATTTTAACAAATTCTGCAAAAAATACCTTCTAATCTTTCATGATATTTCGAATCGTCCGCGAGAAAAATAAAAAAATACAATTTTTAGCCGAACATTTTCGTGACGACAAAAATGATTTATGCTGCTCAAGACTTACAGAATGTCTAATTTTTATAAGTGACATTAAAAAAAATTGAATAAAATTAAAAAATCGGGCTTTCCATAAAATCTTCTTTCTATGTTTTTATAATTCAGCCGGAAAGATAAAGTAGAATTTAATAGAACTCATTTTTCTTTATTTTATTTTTTTTTTTTAAATTTTTGTTTGTATAATACAGATATCCTGTAAATTTCATAAACGACAAATATTTTTAAAAAACCTTTAAAAACTCTTAAAAATACTGACCGAAATAAAAAAAAATCAGTTTTTCCATCAAATCCGATTTTCATGTTTTTAAAATTCATTCGGAAGTATAAAATTGAATTCAATAGAAACCTTTTTTTTCAAAAAATAGAATTTTTGTATTCTTCTCGCGAACAAAAAAATATATAAAAGAGTATAAGGTCTTTTTCTCAAAACTTTTTGATATCAAAAAATTGTTCTGTTCTGAAAAAGTGAAAATTCAGTGTGACGGTATCGCACTCTAACAGACGATTTTTTGCTATAAATCATGAAAAAATATTTTCTATAAACCATTATAATTTAAAGATAATGGTTATAGCAGAGAAGGAATAAGGAATTATAAATAAATGTTCTCTAATAATTTGAGTAGAAGTATTTTATTTAAGGTCTGTACGAATTG
>JAUELO010000271.1:2197284-2216476 GCA_032357855.1 Amphibolips quercusostensackenii | reverse complement strand
AATATCGGAAATCAACGAGTGTATGTGAATTTAATGATCGATAGATCTTTCGCCAAAGAAGTTTCACTTCTAACGCCGGGGCTTTATTTTTAAATTTAACTGTACTATTTTTGTTAAAAACATATGTTTCTTTTTAGTTAAAAATCCAACTATATGTTTGAAAACTCATAAGTTTTGTTGAAAATTTTTCGTTTTTGATGAAAAATTTATCTTCTTGGTTGGAAATTCATCTTTTTGATTGATAACTTATCTTTGTGGCTTGCGAATTTAACTTAAATTAATTATAATGTCTAATATTTAACTCTTTGGTTGAAATATTAAATATAATGTTGAAATTTTTTCATTTTTTGTTAAAGTTTAATCTTCTTGTTTGAAAATTTAATTATTTGTTTGAAAATTCATCTTTGTAAGTTGAGGATTCAATAGTTTGGTTTAAAATTCAACTATTTTCATAAAAATTTAATTATTTTATTAGAAAGTTTTTTTTTCTTGTAAAAAATACAACTGTTTTATTTGAAAATTAATTTTGTCAGATCAAAAATTTATCCTTTTTGTCGAAATTTCGACTGTCTTCAAAAAAATTTAATATTTTGGTTGAAAATGCAACAATTTGATTACAAACTCAAATTTCTTTTGAAAATTCGTTTTTTTTTGTTGGTAAAATAGTAACTATTACATTTTTCATTTCGAATTCATCTTTCTGTTGAAAATTCTACTTTTTGAGTTAAAAATTAAACTGTATTTGGTTGAATTTTAATCTTCTTTGTTTGAAAATTAAACCATGTGGTTGCAAATTTATCTTCGTAAGTCAGGAAATTCGACAATTTGGTTGAAAATTTTAGTATTTTGTTGAAAATTTAATTAGTTTAAAAAAAGTCGTCTTTTCTTGTCGGAACTTTAACAGTTTTGTTAAAAAATCTACTTTTTGGATTAGAATTTGAACTATTTTGTCAGAAAAGTAATATTTCTGGTTGAAAATGCATCTTTTTTTTTTAAAATCTTTTTCTTCGATTGTGAAATTCTGCTATTTTGGTATTAAATAACTTTTTTGTTAGAAATTTATATTTTGATTTTAAAAATTTACTTGAAATCTTGTGCTGTTAAAAATTCAACTATTTTTTAGGTTCGTCTTTTCGGTTTAAAGAGACATTTTTTAACTGAAAATTGTATCTTTTTTTGGAGAAAATTAACTTTATTCTTGAAAATTCGTCTCGTTTCCTTTAAGGTTCAACTATGTTTTTTGAAAATTCTACTCAAATTCAACTTTTTTTATAAGATGTTTTTTCTTCATTGACAGGAAAATATCTTTTTTGGTTGAAAATTACGCTTCTTTGTTGAAAACTCCTCCTTTTGTTCTAAAGATTAGCCTGTTTTGGTTAAGGATTCAACTATCTGTTTAAAAATTCATCTTTTTGGATAAAATTCATCTTTTTAGGTTGAAAATTCAACTATTTAGATAAAAATTCAACTATTTTGTTAAAAATTTAAATATTTTGTTAAAAATTTAACTCTTTGGTAGAAAATTTAACTCGTTTTTTGAAAATTAGTTGTTTCTTTTTCTTGAAATATCAAATATTATATCTTTTGTTAAGAATTCATCTTTTTCTTGAAAATTCCACATTTCGGGTTAAAAATTCAACTGCGTTTAGATGAAGTTTAATTCTTTTTGTTTGAAATTTCAAGCATTTGGGTCCAAGTTCATCTTTGTAAGTTGAAAATGTAATATTTTGATTAACAGTTAAACTATTTTGTTGGAAGTTTAATTATTTTATGGAAAAGTGTCTTCTTTTTCTGTCAAAAATTCAACTTTTATGGTAGAAGTAATATTTTTTAGTGAAAATTTAATTTTTTCTTCGAAAACTCATGATTCGTTGGAAATTTCACTGAAATTTTTTTTTAGGTGAAAATTCAACATTGTTATTTAAAGTTTGTCTCATCGGCTATTAAATCCATTTTTTAAAATAGTAATAACAACTTTTTTGCGTCAAAAATCATTAGTTTTGTTAAAAATTCCTCTTTTTAGGTTAAAAATTCAACTATTTTTTGGAAAATTATCTTTTTCGATTACAATTTTATATTTAATGGTAGAAAAGTCATAATTTTCGGTCGAAAATCCAACTATTTTGTTAAAAATTCTTCTTTTTGGGTAAAAAATTCAACTATTTTGGTAGGCAATTCAATTTTTTGTTAAAAATTCCTATTTTGTAGTTGAAAATTTAACTGAAATCTTTTTTTAACTCAGCTTTTTTTTGAAAGTTTGTCTTTTCCGCTTGAAAATTGATCTTTTTTATAGAAATTTAATCTCTTTTGTTAAATGCTCACCTGTTTTTTTGAAAATTCCTGTTTTAAGGCTAAAAATTTAATTATTTTGTTAAAAAACTAACTTTTTTGTGAGATTTCATATTTTAGTGTTCAAAATTTAATTAAAATATTTTTTAATTGAAAATTGTTCTTTTCAGTTTAAAATTTGACCTTTTTTTTATTTTGTTAAAAAGTCATGTTATTCGGTCAAAAATTTAAGTTTTTTTAACACTCGTCCATTCGCATAGAAAATTCGTCCTTTTGGATTGAAAATTCATCTTTTTTTTTAATTTTCAACTGTCTTCTAAAAATTTAATTGTTTAGTTGCAAATGCATCAATCTGCTCAAAAATTAAACTATTTCGTTGAAAATTTAACTTTTCCATTTTTGGTTAAAAATTAATCCATTTCAGTTAAAAAATCAACTACAGTCGAACCTGAATTTAGCGTCGGTCTTGGGACTAACGGTGTCAACTAGAGAAGTCTACCGAACGTAAACAGTTAGGGGCGTACGAACGTACCATTTCCAGTGGATTTTTCTGCATAGTGAAAAATATTTGAAAAATCTTTTTTTTCTGATACGGAGACAAGGGTAAACTGAATATTAAACAGAAATAAGGAACAAAGTGTGCTGTTACACGTTAAAATAATTTTTTTTCTGCTGACGTACTAAAAACGTTGCGGACCGTTCGGCATCTCGTTTGATATGAGAGCTTTTTCTTGAATAATCGGTCCGGGTACTGAATCACCTCTGGCGCTCGCTTGCTTTAACCATTCCAAGACAGCAGAATTCAAAAGCACATCATTATTTTGAAACAAAACACCTTGCAAAACACTTGCCAGCACTTGACAGTTTGAGATTACAAAACGTCGTAGAGAGAGGATAGTTTGGGTAGCTATACTACAGCGTCACCAATTTGGAACTGTGACAAAGAATTTGAATTTGAATTAAATATTCACAAGTAAGCATATAGAAAAAATTTATTTTAAACCGTAGTGTTACATTTTTGATTAAAATGACTTGATATTCTTTGCTGATGTTCATTAAAATTGCTCTAGCAACAACTTCAAGATACACAAGAGTTCGCGTGTCCGGTGGCGCTGTTGCCAAGATCAAAGAGGTACAACAAAGGCACATTCGATCGCACGAAATTAGTTTGCTGGATCACGGTACGAACTAATCCGATCGGTCCGATTAGCTTCAGTTGGCTTCGGAGTCCCACTTCTGGTCGATGTGATCCCGCCGTCGTGCTCGTTCGCTATCCAAACGTGTGTGCTTTTCACGCTTGAGGGTTAACTGTGACGCAACTTCATGACGCATTTACCTATCTAGGCCGTTAAGGTACAGCGCTTTATTGATACGCTCCTGTTTTTTCACGCTTGATCGACCACGAACGACCTTCTTTTTTAGCTCCACGGCTTCTCTCACCCCAGCTCGCGACGCTGCGTCAATTACCGAAAGGGGTCAATCAAGAGGAGAGAAATCCAGGTTCGACTGTATTTGTTTAAAAATTTATGTATTTCGTTGAAAATTCGTCTTTGTGATTTTAAAATTCGTATAAAATTAGGCAGTTCTCTTCTGAAATGCAAGTATTTTCAATAATAATCCTGCTGAAATATAATACCGCGCATTAACTAGAGTGCTGCACAAACCGCGTTCATTAAACTCACCTTCATATTTTCCGTTGTTGACGAGGAGGGAATTATTTGACTTTCTGGAGGAGTTTCGTGACATTTGACTATGACTAGGGCTGCTCTCCGTGCTCTTCTTCTCAAGTACATCGTGACAACTGTAGGACGTATGAGCCACTGTCAATGTCGGATGCACGCTACCTGAATATGAAAAAAAGCTCTCTTAGGTTTCATATTATCCGACGTAAATTGCATTCTCTAAATTCCCCTAAAAATATTTGCCACGGTCGGCGACGGAAAAGATTCCGTCGAGTTTCTTATTTCTGTATTATTATGACCTTTCAGACGAATATGCTGCGATTCCCTCGGACAAAAATGTCAATAGGAGAATTGTAATTCAGTCCTTGAATCTGAGTTCGTATTCTGATTAGAATAAAACACCCAATTTATATGCAACTTTTTTTCCTATCCAGATTATATCATTCGATTCGCTAAAGCGAGCAAGTCCAGATTACCAATGCACTATTTAAAATATCCTTTCTTTAGAAAAAAGATTGGTTTATTTTTCAACATTTTGTTTCAGATTTTGCAGAAAATCTTATATGATTTAAGAACGTTATCCATGATTTACAGAAGTTTTCTCTTATTATATCGAGACAATTCCAGTAAATTCAATATAAATTACAAAATCCTTTTCACTCACTTGAAGTCTTTTAAGATTGCAGATTTTTTTTCATTGAAATTTTCGAGGTTTTTCCGGATGAACCATTCATCAAGGTAAAAATAAATTCTGCTATTTGAACTTGATTCGAATTTTCTATTAAGTTCCATTTACCGCGTTTTCTGGACATAGTTGTCACATAAATGTGTTAAATTATTTTATTTTTTTATCAAAAGTTTATTTTTAAAGTTCAAGAGTTAGAAAAATGTTACATTTGTCTTTATGATGAAATTTAGCACAAACAATTAATTTTTGCTTGTTCTATTAAAAATTTGAGCTTCTCTTTACATATTGATTCAGTAAGATGATAAATTTAACTACACAACTTTACACTTCTGAGGTTTTCCAAATTTTTTATGATGAATACCTCATAGTGAAAAAAACAAAGAAATCTGAAATTTAGAGGGTATTTAAAATAGGTCTTTCTCGAATCACACTGTAACCTTGACTTTGGTCCCTGGATTTTTCTTCTAATATAACTGTTTAAATAAATTTTTTTTAGAATTTTCGCTAATCCTGGACAGCGACTGAAAAAACCTTTTTGGTACAAAATTCAACTACTTAGTTGAAAGTGTAACTAGTTTGTTAAAAATTCACTTTTTTAGTTAATAATTTATCATTTTAGTTAAAAAATATTTTTTATTTTGTACAAAATTAAACTATTTCGTTACCATTTCTTTAATATTATTTTTTTAAAGTTAAAATTGAACTATTTAATGTTTAGTTGAACATTTCTCTTCTTTAGTTTAAAATCCAACTATTGGATTTAATTAATAAACTTTGTAGAAACTTTATCTTTTGTAGTAAAAAATTAATCAGCTTGCTGAATAATTTACCTTATTGGTTAAAAGTTCATGTATTGAAAATTTTTTTAGCTGAAAATCTAATCACTTCATGTTTGGTTTAACATATATCTTCTTTAGTTGAAAATTGAACTATTCGTTTGAAAATAATGTATTTTGTATAAACTTTGTCTTTTTTTGTAGAAAATTGATCTGCTTAGTGACTAATTCACCCTTTTTGTTGAAAATTTATGTATATTGTTAAAAATTGATCTTTATTTTTGATAGAAAATAAAACTTTTTTCTTGATAGAAAATTAAACTTTTTTTGTCGAAAATTAATCTTTTTGTTTCGAAATTCATTTCATCGGTCTGAAAATTAGTTTTTTTTATTGAAAATGGGCTTAACTGAAAATTTAACTACTTCAAGTTTGGTTTAACATAAATCTTCTTGAGTTGAAAATTCAACTGTTTGTTTAAAAATTTATGTATTTCATCAAAACTTTGTTATTTGAGGTAGAACATTATTCTTTCTGATGACTGATTCACTTTTTTTCGAGAATTTAACTATTAGGGTAAAAATTTCATTAAAAATAAAAATATGTGTTTAAAAAATCGGGTACTTTGTTAGAAATTATTATCTTTTTTGGTAGAAAATTATTATTTTTGGTTGAAAATTTATTTCTTTGGTTAAAAATTAGTTTCTTTTATTTTAAATTATTTTTTTAACTAAACATTTAACTAAATTTCGTTCTTGAACTTTTTTTTTTATAGACGACTAATCTTTTTGTCAGAAAATTCATTTGTTTGGTTTGAAATTTAACTATTTCGTTGGAAATTTATTTTATTCAAAATCTTATTCTCCTAATTGGAAATTAAATAATTTTATTTGTTGTTGGGAATGTATTTTTTTAGTTGCAAATTTATTTAATTTTTTAAAAATTTGCCTTTTCTGGTAGAAAATTAACCTTTTTGGTTAAAAATTCAAGTATTAGGTTTAAAATTCCATTGCAAATTAATATTTTTTATTAAAAATTAATGTATTTTGTTAAAAACTTATTTCTTCAACTTAAAATTAAACTATTCTATTTTTTGTTAAAAATTTGTCTTTTTTTGCAGAAAATTCATCTTGTGTGTTGGAAATTTAACTATTAAAAAATTTTTTTTTCAGAAAAGATGCTTCATTTTAGTTAATATTTCATTTAAATAATTACAAATTTAATCAAATTTGTTAATAATTCGTTTTTTCAAAATTAATTTCTTCACTGAAAATTTAGCAATTTAATTTTTGCTAGAAATTTTTTTTAAGTTTAAAACCTTTTATTTTGTTAAAATATCGTATTTTTCAGTCGAAAATTCAATTATTTTAGTAGAAAATGCATGTTCTTGGTTCAAAATTAAACTCTTTCGTTGAAAATTGGTGTTTTTGCTTTAATTTGACAGCTGTTTATTGCAAATTAAAATATTTTTTGGTGGAAATATCAACTATTACACTTTTTGTTGAGAATTATTTTATTTTTATCAAAGATTCATAAGTTTGGTTGAAAATCAAATTATTTTTTGAAAGTTGCCTTTTTCTTAGTTAAAAATTAAACATTTTAACTATAAACGTAATAATAAAATTTTACAATAATAAAATTTAAATTTTTGTCATTTCTATTATGCACACAAATGTGACATTCTTTGTGTTTCCGAGATTTTTTTGACACACCTATTTTCAGAGAAAGACAATATACATAGGGGCCTTCCATAAATTATGCAAATAATTTGTTTCTGATCTTTTACGCCTTTTTATAAAAAAAGGGGAAGTGAGTGGAAGTGTGGGGAAAGAAAGGGAGGGGAGTAAGGAAAGTAAGGATAGGGATAGTAGAGGAAGTGAGGGAAAATGAGAAGAGCGGAATTAAGTAAAGTAAGAGAAAGGAGAAGAGAAGAAATAAAGAAAGTGAGAGGAAATAAGGGATCGGGTTTTTAAGGAAATAATGGGAAATGAGGGGGGAAGTAAGGAAATCATGGGAAGGAAAGTAAGGGAAGAAGAAGTAGGGGAAGTGAAGGGAAATTAAGGAAGGTGAAGTTGGGAAAGAAGGAGAGGGGAATGGGTTTGATGTGAGCTAAACTATTTTTAAGTCCGGGAGAATTCTCTTTTGCTAAAAATAGAATCTTTTATTTTTCCTTAAACGAAGCAAGATATCACAAACAAAGCAAAGAGAATTTTTTAAAAAACTTTTTTATGTATGAAAACTTTAATTTTATTTCTTTTTTATCTTTCATTGTTCCCGAGAAAAATGCTAAAATTTTATTTCAAGAAAAAAATTCTCCTGTCCACAAAGATAGTTTAGCGCGCATAAAATGCGCAGGATGTCTTTCATATAAAAGACCAAATTAAGAAAAAAATTTTCAAAAAATATAAGTGTGTCTTTTGTGAAAATCGACATTCAGTATTTTCAAATTAAGAAATAAAAAAATTGGAATACCTTAATTAAGTCAAAAACTATAGAGAATTAAACGAATGATGTATTTGAAAAAATAAACATCAAAATTTAAATACTTGTAACCTCATCGAAATTTTTTTTTCTCAAATCGGGAAAATATATGTGGTTTAATTTTCTCCAATAACAACGATCCTGAGATTCTCTTTAGATTTGGATTATAGACTTTTGTAATTAATTATAAATAAGCTACACAGCCCATCAAAAAACTAAAGAAACATTTGGATTTATCTTCGATATATCTAGATGCACATTTTTTTTAAACCCATTTTTAAAACAATTGTAGTTGATAACGATTGCAGAACATTAAAAAATAATTTAAATGATGGTTTAAAAAAAGCAAAAGAGTCGGGAATTAAAAGCCTTTCTGATTTTTTGATCAAACGCTAAGTTTGCTTATAATTAATTATGAAGGTTTCAAAACCATACATGGGGCCATGTAAATATACGCTCACGTTAAATGTCTTAGAAAAATTGTTAACGAAATTAAAAAAAAACTTAGATATTTTCAAATTTTTTTTGGATCGGAACCTTTGTTTGTTTGTAGTTAATTACAAAACATTGAAATCCTATATCTATATCAAACTTTAAGGTAGCTAAAAAAATGTTAAATGAATAATTTCAACTTTTTTATTTTCACCGATGCAGAAGGAACTCAATGATGTAGATATAGGAACGTGATACAGATACTAAATGCCAAATTCACAAGTCAATGAATAATTGAATATTCATAACAAGTGAATAATAATCTAAATGTATACAGCCTCAATATAGATAATATTGGTATAGTATTTAATTGCTGCATTGTATAATCGGGACGATAAATTGTCCAGGGTCGACTAGTAATTTTATAAGTTCGAAAGGAAATCTCTTCTGTCTAACCACCATCAGTGTTTTTCTCTCTTATTTTTTTTAATGTGTCGGCTTTCATTAGCCATCAAAGCAGAATTTGTTGATAGAAAAGTTCCGTTGATGAAAACACCTTAACATTTTCAGATTTTTGCACCAGCCTGATAAACTTGACATTTTAAAAATTTATTATATTAAAATGTCTCTTTATATAGAATTACAGAATGAATTCTTAAGTTCTTCTTTTTTTAAATGTGATTAAATCTTTAAATTATTTAGAGTCTAAAAAATTATATTTTTCAATCCATTAAGGACATTGACAATTATAATTACCCGCATTTAAATTTTTCTCAATTGATTGCAATTCATTTAAAATTGTTTGGAATTTACCCTGAATTCCTAATGATTTATCCTGAATTTCTTTAAATTATTTTGGTTTTTTTCAAATTCATTAAAAAAAAATATGTCAGAACGGTGTCCTTGGCAAGATATCTCTAGTTGATTCTGCAAAAAAAAAGGTAACTGAAACTGAAAGAAAGCTGAAAATAAAAGAATGGTTAAAATGTGCATTTGTCAAAAAAAATTATTTTAATAATTGGTAAACGGCTGCTTACTGCAACGCACTAGATAATGATTATAGTTAGTTATTATATTGCCTAATGACCTGTTTCAGTGAATTTTAAAGGCTAAAAAAATAGTATCACTGAAAAGTTAGGCAAAAAAATTAAAAATTTTTTTCTGGACAAGTTTTGGTTTGATCGGAGTTAAATAAGGGCAGCTGAATTACACTTTTGGTCTTTAAAAAAGATCACAATCTATTTAGAATTGAAGGGTCCACGGTCTAAACCTGTTAATTGACATTTTTTTCAAAATTGATTTTTTCTATTTTTTAGCACATTTTTTATATGCAGTTAATATCCTGCAAATAAAACGGCAAAACTTCTTTGAGTGTTTTTAATTGATTTTCGAAAATCACGTTTTGGTATATACAGCAAAGATTCGCGGTCTAAACATGCGATTCTGAACATTTTGTTATATAAAACTTTCTCGATGCTTGAAAAACAACGCAAAAAAATGCGAGTTTATTTTATTAATAAAACACTGCAGATAGAACTTATAACAGATACAAATTAGTGAATCTCAAAGGCTTAAAAAATAGTATGACTGAAAAAATAAGCAAAAAATGTTTATATTTGTTTTTAAAAAACAAATTTTAATTTAATCAGAGTTAAATTAAGGCATTTGAATTACACTTGCGGTCCTCAAAAGAATCGCAATTTATTTAGAATCGAAGGGTCCACGGTCTAAGCCTGTTAATTGACAGTTAATATCCTGTAAAGAAAACGGCAACATTCTGTTGAGTTTTTTAAATGGATTGCCAAAAATCACGTTTTGGTACATACAGCAAAGATCTGCGTTCTAAACATGCTATTCAGAACATTTTAACATATAAAAATTGCCCGCAACTTGAAAAATAAGGCACAAAAATGCAAGCCCTTTTTTATCCATAAAACACTACAGATAGAACACTGCAGATAACAGGTTTAGATCGCTAGACCCCTTGTGGATAACATATATATATATATATATCTTTCCTCTGCAATGATACTCTCGATCGATTTTGATCTAAGAATGGTGCTTTTTAGGGTTTCGTAGCTCCGACCCTTATATACTTTCAGTCAGGTTTCCGTCTGCTGTCGTACTTTCTTTCAAAGAAGGGAAGTGAGGTAAATCATGGTAGGGAAAATAGGGGATGTGCGTAGAGGTAAAATAAGGAAAAATAAGGGGAGGAAAAGTAGGGGACATGGAGAGAAATAAGAAGAAGGAAAGTAGGTGAAGTGAGGTAAAATAAGAAGAGGAGGAGTGAGGGGAAATGACTGGACGGAAAGTAGGAGAAGAGAGAAAACATTGTGGAAGGGAAGTATGGGAAGTGCGCAGAGGTGTAATGAGTGGAGAGAAAGTAAAGGCACTGAGTGAAAGAGAAGTAGGGGAAGTAAAGGGAATTGAGGGAATCAGGAGTAGAGCAATTAAAGAGAAATGCGAAAAAGGAAAGTTGGAGAAATTATAAGGAATGAAGGTGAGTAGGGGAGGTGAAGTAAAAGAAAGAGAGTAATAGCTTGGGAAGCGAGGAGAGGAGAAAGTAGAGACAGAAAAACTTGGGTAAGAGTGGTGAAGGCTGTAGTGACGCGAGGGAAAGTATGGCTGAAGGAGATTGGAACGACTTAATTAACGTTGCAACAGGATGCGATACCCCTTTTTGTAGACAAGTTTATAAAAAAAAATTCTTTAGAACTAAACAGAGAAGTGCTGCTCAGTTGATTAATTTTTAATTGGAATTTACCTGTCCGAGCTCTTGCAGAAGCTTCGCTGTCTGTTCTGTGATGCCCAAGAGCTTGAAGTTTTTCCGTGAGTCCGTGAATTTTATCGGCAAAAGATGAACCATGACTTTCAGTAGAAGTTCCTCCAGGTAGTCCAGTACTATTTACGTTACTCGAGGACGTTGTGTGCGATGTAATTGCTGCACACGCCGTCGTGGAAGACAGTACTGCCATCTCCTATCACATACATTTTTAACTGCATTTTGGAAAATAGCATTATACCATCTAGTCACATAATTTCTTATAAAACATTACAGAGTGGCCGCAAAACTTAAATTTAAAAGTTCTCTAATTTTTCCCTGCCTAATTTATCATTTTGCCTGGCTATTCCTAAACATCGTACTTTTTTCCGGCAGTGAAAGTAGAGTAAGGGAGGGGAAGTATAGGAAATGAGGTGAAGTGACGGGAAGGGATATGAGGTTATCTGTGGAGAGGGAAAGTTGAGTAACTGATGCTAAATGTGGGAAGGGGAAGTAGGGTAAATGACAGGAAGAAGATAGGTAGTAAGGGAAGTTAAGGAAAATAAGAGGAGGCGAAGTACGGGAAGTGAGGGAAGTGAAGTGGAAGTAGTGCAAACAAGGGAAAATAGGAGAGGGGAATTACATAAAATTATGGAAAGAAAGAAAATATAGGGAGGGAAGTGTGGCAAGGGGAAGTATGGTAGTGCGTAGAGTAGTGGAGGGTGAGGGAGAGGTGAGTAAGTAGATAGAGTGGAGAATAGTAAAAGAGTGAGGAGTGGGGGAACTATTAGAGAGAAGGGGGAATAGAGATGAAAAGTTTATTTAAATTGTGTCTGCTAGTTTAAAAAAATTCTTATGTACCGCAAGAATTATACGAAACACAAGTTAATTTAGAGGAATTAAAAAAAAGTAAGAAGAATACAATGAAATTAAAAAAAAAAATCAAGCAAATTGAAAAATTCTAAAGCTACAAAACATCCCGCTGATTTTAGTAAAATTGGAGTGAGTTTAGATGAATTCAAGAAAATTGAAAAGCATTTGGTAAAATATCTAAGAATTTAAGATAAATTTAAAAGACTTAAGGGTGAATTAAGATAACCAAAAAAAGATTTTTAATTATTTAATTGCGGAAATTGGGAAGAATTCAAAAGAATTCAGCGAAAGTTATAAAAATAAAGAGAATTGCAAAGAATTAAAAAAAGGTTTAAAATTTCAAGATGAATTAATAAGAAGAAATGCGAATTCTAAATTAATTTAAATAAGTTGAAAAAGATGAAAAAAATTTCAAATCTTTTAGTAAAATTAAAGTAAGCTTAGAAGAATTCAATGGAATTCAAATGGCTTTGATTCAATTTAGAAGAGTTTGAAAGAATGTGATTTAAAAAAAAAATGTTCGTCAAACAATTTTCATATAATTGAGTAAATTGGGAGTAAGCAGAATTTAGGACGAATTGCACAGAATTAAAGTCAGTTGAAAAAATAAAAAAAAATAAATAAAAAAGAAGTGAATTTAGAGAAAAATTTAAAGTTGAGAGCCTTAAAATCCGTTCAAATAATTGAGATCTTCAGAAATCTGATAAAATCTTGTCAAATTGTTTAAATGTTTCGACGATGCCTTGGTATTTTTTCAAATACCCTAAAATATAGTAAACCCTTTGAAATACCTTCAAATGATTAAAATCAAGTAAAATTTTATTTGATTCTTTTAAAATTACCTAAAATATTTAAAATTTTATGAAATGTTTTAAAATTCCTTAAAATTTTTTTAACTTGAACATTCTTCGGAATTTAGAAACATGCTCTAAAATCCTTTGAAATCCCTAAAAATTATTGAAATCTATTCAAAGTTTCTTGGAAACTTTTAAAATACAACCAAACATTTCAAAACTTTGGAAGCTTTTTAAAATCCCTTCAATACTTCAAAAAAATTCCAGGAAATTCAGAACTAGGTATAGACCTGAATTCGATAGTGGTTAATCCATCGGCTAATTTATTGAAAGAAAAGTGACTAAAATGATACGTTCATTTAAAAAAGTAAATATAGTGACTTTATTTAAAATAGTGATGTAAAGTTTGTCTTATAGAAACTTCCTGACGTACTTCAATCTTTTTTCAAAATCTCTGATTGTTTCCTGACCAACAAAATTCCCTGATTTCCAGGTTTTCCCTGACCTGTAGTTCCCTTGTCTGAATAAAGATTTTAAAAATAGTAAACAGAATGTCAAGGAATTTCATTCAGCCTATTTTGTTCGTGCTCTAACTCCCTTGAGTATTCCGAGCGCGGACGCTGGAGAGAGCACGCCTGACCACAGCAGCGTCATATCACTAAATTGCCGTCTATTCTGCACGCGTCAATGATACGAGTCTGGCTATGATCAGGCTGAGTATTTTTCTAGCAGAAAAATGTCATATTATTCCTTTATTCAATTTGAAATAAATGAAAATTAATTTGAGCGATCTCGAATAGCAAATCTGATGAAAATAAAAAAAATTTTATTCTTGAAGGATATTTTTACAGGAAAAAATCTGGCATTAACATTGCAAAAGTTACTTTAAAATTGTTTTCCTTTTTTGAGAAATAAGATTTGCATTTCAACTAAGCGATCATTAAATGTAATGTTCATAAACAAATTTACCCAAGTAACAATATTATCGTTTTATAAAATAATCTTCAATTCAAGCAAATAATTATCAAATTAATTGTTCATTATTTTATTGAGAGTCGATCTTACTGCTTTAAAGCTAACATTTTTTGACGATGTTAGAAGTATTTGAATTGAAAAAAATTGAAATCCCGAATTATCAAAAAATGGTCAAAATTTCAGTCAAAAGTGTAATATTTTCAAAAATAATCTAGACTGTCTCTGACTATCTCTGATAGAATTCAGTCCTCTTTCCAAATCCATTGGGAAATTTTCAAGAAAGAAAAAATTGACGAAATGTCAAAGTTTTTTTTTTGAAAATATTTTAAGTTAATTTACTCAAAACCCTGACACTTTCTCTCTATTTTGATTTTTTAGATTTGTTCTAATGTAAAGAGGATGCTCAATAAAAGTTTGCTCCTGCTCCTGTTTTGGAAGGAGAAGAGGATTTTTTTGTCTCAAAAATGAGAATTCACTTTTTTTGCCAACAGGGCACAAGAGGCGAACAAAATTATTGTTTTGCTAGAAGAGTTCTAGAAAAATTTATCTTGACACTTTTTTCTATCGTGTATTATTTTTTAGATTTTTTCGAAAATCTGTATAAAATCCTTAATAGTAAAGAGCAACTTGATGGTATCATGAAAAAACTAATAAGAACGTAATATAACAGTTTCAAATCTCTTACATACATCAAAATTTTATTTTAAAAAGTGTAAAGAGACATTTTTAAAAAATTTTTTTCCGACAATCAATTTTCTTAATTTGACTTTTTTCGTATGTAGTATTCTTTTGGCGGAAAACGTAAATTTTCGAGTTACAGACCAGAAAAAATTTTTTTTTTTTTCGAATGTGCAAGCATAAGGCAGACAATTATTAAATATATACTCTACATTATGAGAAATATACAAAACAGAAAAAAATCACGGGGTATTTCGGGTTTTTGAGTGAATTGACTTCAAAAATAAAAAAATAAAAATAGCTACTATTCTGTTAATTTTTGATTTATAAAAAAGTTTCTAATGGATTCCAAAATACGACGAGAAGTTCTATCAAAATCCAAATAAAAAATTTAGCTACCTAAATTAGCTTACAAAATATCACATTTTTTAAAAAACATTTAACCTCTTTTGGTAATTGGCGTTTTCAATTTGAAAAATTCAAATGCTCATAAGTTATTCAAAAAAATTTTGTCGTCAATTCAATAAGATAAGTTTGTGTCCTATTCCCTATAAAGACAACATGTTTGAGTGGCGAATGAATCTGTAATTTAAGCATGGAATACCTGCCCCATTTAAAATAAATTTTTAAAAGTACGCTAAAATATTCAAGATTCTTTGAAATCTTTTGAAATCCCTTAACAATTTTTAAAGCTCTTGAATATTCCTTTAAATTTTTAAAGATGCCCGAAAATTTTTTTAAATCCTTAAAAAGCTTTTCAAATTATTGAAATGTTAACATTTTTTGGAATCTTTGAAAATACCCTAAAAGATTTTAAAAGAATTCGAGAGAATTCAGAAATAGGTATGGAGATGAATTCAAGAACATTCAGAAATAGTTATGGACCTAAACTCAATAATAAATAGCCTAAAAATGATTTGAGAAAAAAAGTGATGAATAGTTACTATGTGGCAGCCCTGACTATTCTTGACAATTACTAGAAGTGTTTCTTACAAAAATTTAAATTTTTTTTTCAAAATTCCAAAATTTTTCCAGACTTTTCCTCACCAACAAAATTATCTGATTTTGTCCTGATTTCCAGGTTTTCTCTGATTTGCGGCCACCCTGGACAATTTCTTTTATAAAAAAGGATGATTTAGAATTTGAAGAAGCTGACATAAAATCGCACAATGGTTGTTTTTAATTGAACTGGAAAATTATTTCAGAAATTACTTCATTTTTTTAATAATAATATTCTAAAATACTAGTTATTTGTTGTAGTTTAATTTTATCTTAATTGTCAACTCCATTACACCATAAAAAAGGCGTAACAATTTTTACTGAAAATTTTTTCTATAAAATCCTCAGCATCAAGAGCAACGAAGACCGATTCTGAACTTGATTTTATTAAACATAATAATATATAATGTTTATTAAATTTAAATTAAACCTCAAAAAAAAATTTTGTTCACAAAAATGATTTTATTTACCTTAAGAGCTTTGCCATCAATTCCTCGATGTCCTTTTTTGACGAATGATAAAAAAAGATGTCGAGAAAGCTCGTCGGGCGTGGTAACTTCGAGGTAGGTGTCGAGAAATTTACGAAACCCATCATAGTCGATGTCCTGCAACAGAAAAAAAAATTATTTGCTAAGATTTTGCAAATAAACACCTTTTAAAGAACTGAAAACAAAAAAATTTTGGATCAACTAAGAAATTGTATGTGAATAACATAAATAATATAAAATCTCCCGTTCATCCGAGTGTTTATCTGAAAATAATATATTTTAAATCAATTAGAAATTAATTAATAATTATGAACATAAAGAATAAACAACTAAATGATGTAAACGCTGGTAAGCTAAAAAAAATGTCTAAGTGCTAAACTTGCTACAAAGAATTTATAAGAATGCAGATAATAGGTTTTCTCTAAAAATATTCCATCAAATTTTAAGTAAAAATTTTATTCAGGTATGAATTTAGTTTGCCAAGTCCAGCTGTTTTTAAGACCACAAATAAATTATTTGAAGAGTAATTAGTTTTTTGAAACATAAAAATTTTCTATATTTTTGGAACTTTAAATTCAATTTTAAATACTTCAAGATTTGAATATTAAAAATTTTTTTCATTGTTTCCATTATTCACAAAATACAGCTTTTTAAAACAGGTATCAATTTGAAGTTTTTATATTCAAATCTTTGAAAAGTTTAGAGCTTTACAATTTGATTTTTTCAGAAGTGATTTCATCTAAAGTTATAAACGTTCGTTTTTTAAATGTTTTAAAATTGAATGATCTTGAAATTGATGGTAGTTTTCAAAAGGTATAAGCCATTGAAATTAGATATATTTTTAAAAATTTGACGTGCTTATTAAAAAATTGAGAACATTTTTCAACATTTACGTTGCATCTGAAGTAAGGGGCATAGTCGGCTAGAGTAGCGATTGTGAATTTTCTTAACTTGTGTATGTAAAAGAGTGGGAGGGGGGGGGCTCCTTCCCGATGATTGAAAATCCATTTTTCTGGTGAATATAATAAGGTAATTAGATTTTTATATTTATTGCTGAAGCAATTTATTAATGTTTATAGCAATTTTCGTTTAAAATATAGTTAGAAAGTCGCGGTTTTTTCCAAAACTTTCTAATTTTTAGTCAAGTTTTAATTAGAGTGAGGTAATACTTAATTATTGTTAACAAACATACTTGCTTAAACAATTCATAGAATAATGCTACAAAATTTCAGTTCTTCCCAAAATTTTCAACATTTTGTTCAATTTTTAATCATAGTGAGGTGAATAATTAATTGAAGTTATCAATATTATTGTTAAAACCATTGATTATTATTTTTATTAATATTAACTTCAAATAATGTTAGAAAGTTCCATTTTTGTCGTCAATATTTAACTTTTTGTCCACTCTTCACTTAGATTTTGGTAATAATTATTAAAATTTAACGAACATAATTGTTTAAACAAAGTATCATGTTTTATAATTATCTTTCCTTAGATAATTGCTAGAAAGTTGCAGTTTTTTCTTAATTTTTTCACTTTTGGTTACATTTTTACTAAGTAAGTTGTAATGCAATTTAGGAACAAATATTAAATATAAATATAATTTTAAACAAAAAGGCTTTCAGTAACTACTTCAAGCAGAATTTGCGTACAATACGATCAATATGCAATAAAATTTAAAGAGTATTTTAAATATCTGTTTTATTTCAGAAATATATATTGACAAAAAAAATTGTTTGAAATATGATTTTCTCAAATATTTATTTATTATTTGTTCATTAACAAAAATTCAAATCAAAGTTAAACATTTCAGAAAAAAATTGCAACATATCAGCAATTATATAAGAAAAGGTAATTATAAACAATGATGAATTATTTAAACAACTATTTTTCTAAAATTGCATTAATTATTGCATTAATTATTGCATTAATTATTGCATTAATTATTACATTAATTATTGCATTAATTATTGCATTATTATTGCATTCATTATTGCATTAATTATTCTAATTTGTTGAAACAATTATTTTTGCTAAACCTAATTAATTATGAAATAACTTCAAGTGAAAAATAGACGGATATTTAAAAATCTCAGAAAAACCGCAACTTTATACCATCAAGCAAATAGAATATTATTAACAATTGTAATAAATTGTTTAAACCATTTTTCTTAAACTTGAATTATTCATTTCTTCACTTTAATTGAAAAGTTAGAAAACGTTACAAAATTTTAGAAAAAGACGCATTCATCTAGTATTAATATGGAAGAAGATTGCTATGAACAATAATAATTTGTTGATACAATTATTTTATCTAAATTGAATTGAATATTTAGTCACTCCAAGTGAAAAGGGTCAAGTTACCAGTTTCACAAGAAACCGTAATTTCGAGCATTATATAAAGACAATATTATTAACAACAATATTAAATCATTCAAACGATTATGCCTGTTAATATTATTCAGATTTTACCTAATTTTAATTGACATTGGACAAAAAGTAGAACATTTTTGAAAAAACCGCGTCTTTCTATCTCTATTTCAAGAGAAAATAGCTAAAAACTGTAAAAAATTGTTATTAAAAATTATTTTAACATCTAATTATCAGTATGAAGTAGCATTTCATGTATTAAAAACAATTTGCATCAGAAAATGTTTTAAAAAAATCATAATTAGCGCCAAAAACTAGCAAAACTAATTTTTTCGCTTATGGGTTTTTTTTGGACCCTATAAAACAGACTTCTGGAGGTGATACTTAAAAAGTAATGCTTTAAACGCATTCTATATCTTATTATAAAAAGAAATCTTGAGATTCAACTCGATGAGGCTAGTATCAATGATTCATAATCAAATATTCAAAAACGTCTTTTTTTCTTATGAAGAATACGTGTGAAGCTTCATCGGGCTTGTGCCACCCCTAAATATCTTCTTTTTTTCAAGAACAAAAAATAGATTTATTTTCTTGTGGATTTGAATAAATTTCCGGTCGATATGCATAAAATTAGAAAAAAAAATATTCTAATGAATTTTTGGACCACCCTAGTGCACAGTGAACAGTGGGAAAAAATGGCTTTTTTGTGGTTCAAAATAACGTAGAGCCCACAAACACTGACCGATTTGAACGTACAAAATTTAAAAATAAATCTGGTAAAATTTTCCAAAGAGTTTTTGAGGTTGATTTTTTATTTAGTCTTTTAGTTGCTACCTACTCAAATCTCAAATTTGGTTCTTTAATCTCGCCCCCCCCCCCTCGGGTCCGCCGTTTTAGGCTAATTGAAT
>JAUELO010000271.1:2182493-2193346 GCA_032357855.1 Amphibolips quercusostensackenii | reverse complement strand
GGAGACTAAGAGAGAGCCTGTTAAGCGAGAAAATATGAAACTTCCTCTTGCAGGAATCACAATTCCCATTTGGGCTGACCAAATCTGACTGTAAATACTTTCATGTTTCAGCTCTCATGTGGACTTGTTAAACATTATATCAGCATGGAATTATTCATTATAGAGTTGGACCAGTTGGGTCAGTTTCTCTGATTCAAAATTGGAAAAAAAATTTTAAAATGTCAAAATAAGCATTTCATTAAACAAATCCAAAAAAGTATCTTTTGCTTATATTCTTAAAAATTCTGAATTAATCTAAAATAACTTTTTCTAATGTTGACTTTTATATTATTAATTTCGTCACCGACAGATGCACATGCAGAGATTTTGATATAATTTTCAAACTCATAAAACAAAAACTTTAATATTAAAAATGTTTAAAGTTTCATCTCCTCGAGTAATTAAAATTCTAAAAGCTTAAAATCCGAGGTTTAATAATTGCAAATAAAAAACATCACTATTTAAAGATAAACAAATTCTAATTGAACAATTTTCACTTTAAATCCTTAAGGATTTAAAAAATGTAAACCGAAATCTATGCTTTCATATATAGGTTTTAAGGAAAAGTAAGCATTTGAATGTTACGTTATAGACAACCTATGAACTAATAAAATTTCAGGATAAAAATTGTCTCATATGACACCGAACGCTTAAAAAATTAAAGAAATTATGAAATTAAGTACAAGATAAAACTTTTGTGTTTAAAATGTTTGACAAGAATAATTTGAAATTCCTAGTGCTTGAAATAATGAAAAATAACATTTTTATGAAATGAAAGATTAACATTAATTAAGGCATTCATTATAAATAAGTGTTTATCATATATCTTTGTTTAAAATTTATTTCTTCACAAATGTGAATTCTTATTGGATAATTGTTATCTAAAGAGCGATATTCTCCCAGATTTGTCATTATAAGTTTTTATTTATATACAAGTACTCCCACGTGTGTTAAGTGAAACCACAAATCGAAATAATGGATTTATTTCGAATGACGAGCAAACCAAGTACCCACTCCACTGGCTTTCGTTCCGAGGTTTTGCACTCGCTTTTCTCTCGAGGTGAACCGGAAATCGGTATATTTTAGCTCCATCCGTTCGAGCTAAAGGACGTTGATGATCAAAATGGAGGTCATCTACTTGTCATTTTATTGACATAAATGACAGCACAAGAAAATTTGCAAATTTATAAGTTATTTCGAAATTATTATTATATATAAATTAATGTCTCAGGCTTAAGATGGCTACAGCCCAATATGTCGAAGGCATTTTTTGTTAATTAAATTACTATTATATTATAAATATTATAAATTATCATAAATTATTATTATATATTATTTAATTACCTTTGAGGTCTTATTACTATTAGTATTATAACAGTGGCTACGCATACCGAAATTTCGGTAGGAATAGCCGGATTTTTTCGGTAGGAATAGAGGAAACTGGAAAAGGGGCTCTTTGTACCGAAATTTTAATACAAAAAAACCGCATTTTTTCGTTGCGTTTAGATACTTTCTAATATTATTACTATAACTTATTAAATAAGAAATGTTTTTAAAATTTCCAATTATTCCATTTTTAATTAAAAGGGGTTGTTCTTTAGATAAGAAAAATCGATATAGTTTTACATAAGTTTCTTGAATTCAGATAATGAGCTCTTATAATTAGACCTATTTTCCTCAAATACAGGCAAATATTGTTATATTTAATCCAAATCAATTTTGAGTTTCTGATATTGAAGATTGTAATCATTTTTAATAACCTTTAAATTTTCATTGCTCAAGCGACTTTTTAGGAAGCTTCCATTAATAACGTTAGGCTTTTTTTGAGGGTGAGAGGAATCTTACAAATCCATACTTGGGATAGGGGAGGTGGACTGGGAGTTTAAAAAATTTTTCTCGTAAGTTTCCTCTTTCTAATTATTATTATTTTGCTTCCTCATAGAGGAAGCTTTGTAATGGTGACATTTTCGAAAAATTTTTAATTCATTTAATTCAACGTTCGACTATTTAAAAATGTCTAATAAAATATATTCTAAACAAATTTCCGGATGTGTGTGTGTGGGTGAATGCGTGTGTGGATGTCACACTTTTTTGTGAACACGATCACTTAGAAGCAGTTGTAGAAAAATTAATAAAATTTGGAGGTCTTATTTTTATCGCCTATATCTTCAAACTGACCGAAGGATTTCTAAAAATATTAATTGCATTTTTTTCTAACACTTTATAATATTTTAAAAATCGGCTTTTTATAGTAAAACTTTTTTCTTTATCCTAATTCACAGTTAATGCAAGAATATAAAAGATTCCTTGTTTCAATACAAATCGATTGACCTATAATGTCAATACCTTTTATCAAAAAGTAAGAAAGTTATCGCTATTTATATCATATTAAAAATTAATTTTTATGGTAACAATTTTTTCATTCTCATAATTTGACGTTGATGTGAGAATAGAAAAGATGTGTTGATTCAAGAGGAATCGATTAACATATAATGTTAAAACATTCTATTGAAGAGTAAGACAGCTATGGTAATGCATAAAATTAAAAAATACGGTTTTTTTAAGTTAAACTTCTTTCATTAACATAATTCAAAGTTGGTGCAAGAATATAAAAGATTCCTTGGTTTAAAAAAAAAATCGATAAACTTATATTATTAATACATTTTATATAAGAGTAAAGAAGTTATGGTCATTTATTTAATATTAAAATTCGATTTTCATAATAAAATTTTTCTCATTTTCAAAGTTGAAAGTTTATGTGAGAATTAAGAAGATGTGTTGATTTGAGACGAATCGATTGACATATATTGTTAATACATTTTATTAAAGAGTGAGACAGCTATGGTTATGCCTAAAATTTGAAAATACGGGTTTTTATTGCAAAACTTTTTTCATTAACGTAATTAAAACTTGATGCAAAAATATAAAAGATTACTTAGCTTAAAGACGAAGCAATTGACCTATAATATGGATACATTTTATCAAAGAGTAAGGAATTTATGGTCATTTATATTATATTAAACATCGATTTTTATAGTAAAAATTTTTTTAGACGCATAATTTAAAGTTGATGTGAGAATAGAAAAGATATGTTTATTCAAGACGAATCGACTGACCTATATTATTGATACATTTTATCAAAGACTAAGAAAGCTATGGCAATACATAATATTTGAAAAAACGGTTCTCTTTAGGGAAATTTTTTTCATTAGCATAATTTAAAATTTATGCAATAACGGAAAAGATTCCTTGATTTAAGGCAAATCGATTGACCTATAATAATAATATACTTTATTATTATTAATAATATTAATATTATCATTAATATACTTTACACAAACATCTGTTGTAAATTGAAAAACTTTTTTATCAACATAATTGAAAGTTGATGCATAAATAGAAAAGAATTTTTTATCATAAATTTTTAAATAAAATAATTCTGACAATTTGAAAAAAAAAATCATAAGGCTGGAAAAGGGATAGGGTGCGACAGAATTTTCCCCTCCGCTTTTCCAGCTCTAAAAATTACCATTTCAAAAAGAAAATTTGATTTGTCTTATTTGTCATTGTATATAAAAAAAATTTTGTATTATTTTGTAATTTTGTATTTTTTGTAAACTTCTATTATTAAACTGATCAAAATAAAAAATATAGTTTTGCCTTTATTTGAAAAATCACTAATGCTTCCTCTATGAGGAAGCAAATCCATTTGCTAACGGGAAGCAAAGTGCTCGTGAAATGAACACCATAAATATAGTCAAAACGCTCGAGATCAAATTCACAGCTAGTTTTTTAATATGATAATTAACTCCTGTTCCGGCTTTTTGAATTAATTTTTATACTATTATACACATTATCGTCAAATCCCAGGAAATCTTCGCTATCCTTTGTAAGCTTGTCAATTTTAAAAAAACTGTATAAATCCTTTAAAACTTTCTTAATCTTATGAAAACTCTCTGAAATCCTTTGAGTTTTTCGGATATTAAAAATTCTTAAAATACCTTTAAGCCTTCAAAAAATGGTTAAAATCCTTGATATTACGTGAAATATTTTGAAATTTTACAAAACTTCCTGAAATCTCTAAAATCCTTTTGGAATTCGTTGAAATTTTTAAAATGCATAGCAAACTTTCGAAATCTCTTGAAACCTCTTGAATTTTTTTTTAAATCTCTTTAAATCCTTTCAAATCTCTGAAATGTTTTTAAAATCCCCCAATATCCTTCAACATCCTTCGAAATCCCGTGACTAATTTTCAGATCTATTAAAATACTTTATGATATTCAAGAATCCTTTGAAACTCCGTGAAATGTTTCGAAATCCTCTAAAAATCTGTTATAATATTTCAAAATCCTTTGAAATTTCGTGAAATCTTTAGAAATCCTCTAAAATCATTGGCTTTAAGTTGAAATCTTTTTAAATCTCTTAAAACACTTCAAAATCTTGCAAAATCATCGAAACCCCTTTCTATCTCTTAAAATCCATTAAAAATCATTTTTACATTATTTAAAAACTTTACATACCTTTTAAAATTCCTTCAAATCGTAAAAATTTTATTAAAATCGGTTAAAATCGGTTAAAATCGCTTTAAAAGCTCTAAAAATATTTAAAATTGCTTTTAATCTTTAAAATCCCATAAAAATACCTTAAAATCTTTTAAACTCTGTAAAATCCCTTCAAACCTCGAAAAATTAATTAAAATTTTTTAAATTTCGTAAAATATTTTTAAATATTACAAGATCCCTTAAATCTGTCCCTTTCAAATTAATTAAAATCTTAGAAATCCGTAGAAATCTTGACGAATCTCTTAAAATCCCTTACAATATATTGAAATCCATCACAAATTTTTTAAAGACATTAAAATTCATTGGAATTTCTCAAAATCATTTTTAATATCCGCAAATCCTTTCAAGTTTTGTTAAATCTTTCGAAATCTTACAAAATCCTGTAAAATCCGAGGATATACTTTCGAATCTTTGGAAATCTCTTAAAATCATTCAAAATCTCCTAAAATCTTTGTATTCCCTTTAAAATTCGTTTAAATCTTAAAAATTCGTGGGCTTTGCAAATCACTTAAAATCACTTACAATACCTTAAAATTTATAAAAATCTTTTAAAAGATATTAAAATTCTTCGAAATTTGTCAGTTTTATAACAGAACCCTGCCGTTATTAAGCAAATAAATGGCAACTTTTTGTTATAAAAGTGACTGAAAATTTAATATTATAATAACTTTAAAGACAACAATTTTTTTAATTTTGCATTCGGTCAAGTCATTATAAAGGTCAAATAGAACCGAATCATCAACATTTCACTAGGAAATAAAGATACTCATTTTTTCGTGGCGATTTCACGAATTCTGAGCTAATTCCTTAGATTCCTTTATAATATTCGGAAATTCTTTGAAAATCGTTAAATTTTTCAAAATCTCACAAAATTCTTTAAAATCCATGGATATACTTTGGAATCTTTTCAAATCTCTTAAAATTTTTTTAAATCCTGTGAAAAGTGTTTTAAAATCATTTGAAATCTGCGAAATCTTTTGAAATTTTCTGAGATCTCATGAAATCCTAGAAAAGCTTTAGAAATCTCGTTTAATTCCGTAAAATTCTGTAAAATTTTGAAAAATTCCTTGAGATCACATCGAATTTCAAAAAGCGTTAGAAATCTCTTTATATTTCGTAAAAAGTTGACATTTCTTTTAAAAACTACGTAGTCCTTCAAAATGCCTTAAAATCTTTAAAATCTTTAAATCTTATCTACGAAGTAAGGGGGCATGATAAAAATCTTACGAATTCTTACAAAAGAGGAGAAATGGGTCTGAAAAATTTAAATAATCATCCTTAGGTAATTCATGAGTTCCATTATTACAAAGACAAAAAGTTTTCAATTTGAAAAATATTTAATAAATAATTATTCAGATGAATAAAATCTTTTTGAAAAAAGTAGGATACCCCTTAAGAAAGGATTTACTTTGAAATGAATAGTCTTTGTTATTAATAGAATTTCATCAGCTATACGTTGGCCTATTGTTTTCAATAAAGAGCAAGGATTACCCCATTATTCTCACAAGGATCGACCAATGACGCTATCGGCCTACGAAACTATTTTTCGTTATCAGTACCCGGCATACAAAATTTAGAAAGAATAAAGAAAAGGGTGAACTTTTCAAATGAATTCATTAAAATAGGAACCCAACGAATCAGCTAACGAGTCGCAAATCAACTTCATAAACTCTGTGGATAGCACATTCTGGATTCATTAGAGGTCGAATTTGAAAGACCACATTGTTAGTATAGAATTCCCGATAATCCTTGATCTGACTATACAAAGTCACTAATTATAATTTTAAATTTTCGACGTATAAAAGTACAATGCCACGAAATTCAAAGGGGATGAACTAGTTTTAGTGTGCAAAGCTATTTAGGAGTACCAAATTGCAATTTTGTGGTCATTTTTTTTGTATACGGATTCTTATTTGCTAACATTTCATGCGAGTAGGTATGTATCAAGAAATCTCTCTGTCTCTCTCTTTTACGCACTGTCCATACCTTTTCTATCTATTCGAGTCTCCCTTTTGTGTGGTAAAGAGAAAAAGGGAAGGTTCACAAGAGGAAAGTTGATAAGGGAAAATAAAAATACAAGGGAAAGAATGAAAAGGCAAAAGTGAAAAGATAAAAAGGAAAGGGAAAGGGAAAAAGGAAAAGTGGAAGGAAAAAAGGGAGAGGGGGGAGGGAAAGGGGAAAAAAAGTGTTTTGGGGAAAAGGAAAAGTGAAAAGGGGAAAAAGGTAAGGAGTAGCAAAAAGAAAAATGTAAAAAGGGGGATGTGTAAAGGGTAAAGGGGAAGTGATAAGAGAAAAAAGAAAAGATAAAAGCAAAGTGAAATGGGCAAAATGGGAAAGGGAAAACAAAAACGAACAAATTGAGAGGTTAAAGGGAAAGGGTGGAAGGGAAATAAAAAGCTGAAAGGGGAAAGAGGAAAAGCGAATGTGGAAAAGGTTAAAAGTGTAAGGGGTAGCAAAAAGGGAGAGGTAGAAAGGGGAAAGTGAAAAGGGGAAGTGATGAGAGAAAAAAGAAAAGATAAAGGCAATGTGAAAAGGGTTAAATAAGAAAGAGAAAAGAAAAACGAAAAAAAAGAAGAGGTTAAAGGAAAAGGGTAGAAGGGGAAATAAAAAGTTGAAAGGGGAAAGAGGGAAATTGAATGTGGAAAAGGAAAACGGAAAGGGGGAATAGGAAAAAGAAATTGAAACGGGTAACAAAAAAAGGAAAATATGAAAAGCGAACGTTGAAAGGGGAGAGGGGAAAAGAGAAGGGGAAATAGAAAAGTGAACAGGGGAAATGGAAAAAAGGAAATAAGGGATAGGAAAGGGGAAAGAGAAAGTGTGAAAGAGAAAGTGGAAATGAGAATAGGGGAAAATGGAAGTAAAAAGAGAAGAAAGAAAGAGGAAAGGGAAAGATAAAAGTCGAAAAGGAAAGCGAAAATGAAAAAATTAAGAGGTTAAAGGGAAAGGGAAAATGGAAAGTTGAAACGGGATAGAGGGCAAGCGAATGTGGAAAGGAAAAACGAAAAGGGGAAATAAGAAAAGAAAAGCTAAAAGGAAAACAAGATAAGGGAAATAGGAGAAGCGAAAGTGGAAAAGGGGTAAAGCGGAAAGAGAAAGGGAAAAAGGAAAGTAGAAACGGAAAAAGAATGAGATATACGACAGAGAAAAGGAAAAGATTGAAGAGTAACAGGGAAAGTTAAAAGGGAAAGAGAAATAGGGGAAAGGAAGAGAGAAAACAGAAAAAAGAAATGGGAAGGGAAAGTGAAAAGGGAAAGTGCGAACCAAAAAATGAAGAGGTTACAGGGAAATAGTAAAAGGGGAAAGAGTTAGAAAAAAATAAAAAGTAAAAGTGGAAATGGGAAAAGAGGGAAGGTATAGGGGGAAGATTTAATGGAAAAGGGAAAACGAACGGAGAAAGGAAATTGGAAAGGGTAAAATGGGAAAGAAAAAGGGGAAAAGGAAAAGTAAAAAGGAAAAAAAGGAAATAAAAAGGTAAAAGGGAAAGTAGAAATGGGAACAGGAAAAGAGGAAAGGTGAAGTGGAAAAAGAAAATAGGAAAGGGAAAGGTGGAAAGGGGGAGGGGAAAAAGGGAGAAAGAAAAAAAGAAGAGGGAAACAGAAAATAGAAAAGGGAAAGAGGAAAGGGAAAGGATACATAGAACAGTGGTAAGATGAACGGTAAAGGGAAAACGGAAAGGGGAAAAGGGAAATGAAAAAATGAGAAAGGAAAAAGGGGAAATAGAAAGGAATAAAAGAGAAAGTGGAGAGGAAAAAGAAAAAGGAAAGGGGAAAGAAAAAAGGCAAAGAGGAAATGGAAAAGGGGAAATGTGAATGGGAAAAGGGAAAGTAAAAGAGAGAGAGAGACGGAGCTTTTTTCTGTTTTTTTTTCAATTTTTCATTTTTTAATATTTAGTTTACAACATTTTTCAATAATAATTAATAATTAATAATTTTGAAGTGAAAGCGTGTGAAATTTAAAAAAATGTTTCAAACAATTGTGAATTGAATACGTTCTAACTTAACTATTTTAGATTAGGCCAAATTCTAAAATTTTGAGAAAATGAGAATATTTTTGATGATATGAAAAAGAATTCATCTTGTATTATTACTAAATAAAACGTTTAAAATGGGATAATTTGAAATTAAAAATGTTCTACATTTAACCTTTTTTAAATAAGAACTTTCGAAACCGACAAATTTCCAACTAAAATTTTGAAAATTAGACAATTTTATCAGTTTTTAGATTGGAATTTGAAAAAGAAGGATTTCGTTAGATTGCAGATTAATATTCGTAAAATAGTATTATTTTAAAACATTAAAAATTAAATATTTTCAGATCGAAATTTTAAAATTTAATCATTCAAAATTTAATGGAATTAAAATTTTATTATTTCTAATTCAAAAAGGCTAAAATTAAATAATTAAAAATTTGAATTCGGAGCAATTAAAAATTAAAAATTTGAAACTGAAACTAAATTGAATGCTTCAAAGTGAAAGTTTCTGAAATTCTAGAATTTTAAATTGTTATTACGTTTAAAAAATTCAAATTTAGCATTAAAATTGATTAGGACAATTTTTTAAAAATCAAGAAATAAATTCATCTTAGTTTTCACCATTTAAATATAAATATTTACAATTATAAACCTTTGAAATTAAATTCTAAAGAACGTTCACAAAAGAAAATAATTCAAAACGAAATTCACTAAAAATAAAAAAATTTTATGCATCCGAACGAATCTGAACTTCATTAAAACTAAAAAAAAATGTTAAGTACCAAAAATTGTGATGCTGGAACTTTTTTATACTGAAACCCTTTAAAATTTTTATTATTTTAAGTTAATTTAAATCAAATAAATATTAACAATTTTCAAATGTTCAAAAATATTTTTTAATATGCAACCATTTCAATTTTATTCGCCAAATTGAAAATTATGCCAGGAAAAAATGGAAAATTGAGCGTTCAACATTAAAATACTAAAATTTAAAATTATGACTATTTAAAATTAAAGAAACTACTTAGCTACTGAGGTACAATTTTAGATAACTTAATTTTAATCTTTTCTCATTTTAAGCAACACAATCTTCATTTTTTTAATTTTTAAATTGTTCAATTTTTAACACTTGCTTTAGAAATATAATTCATGCTTGAAATATTCCAATTAAATATTTTTCAATTTTGAATAATTTATTTTTTTGAATCTTTAACTTCAAAAAATTTTCAGATATTACGTTGAAAATTCAAAACTAAAAAATAATACAAAACAAGATTGCTATATATGATTCCAATGTTTAAAATTGCACAATTTTAAGCTTTGCAATTTGAAATTTTTTTTTAAAGCTGATTTTGGAATATCTAATATTTTGGAACATTCTTCAATCAAAATAATCAATTTTTAATGCCAGGTTCTAAAATGTTCTCATTTTTAAGGCTTGAGTTTCAGAAATCATTGCCCTAATTTTACATTGTTTTGAATTTACTCTGAAAACAATAAATTTCAAATTGTTTAAATGCAAATTCTTCAAACTAAAAATAACGCAAGTATCAAGTCTTAAAATTTGATATTCTGCGATTTTGGGAAGCTAAAAAAACAGAAAATTTTGTACGTTTAAAATTGAATCCGAAAAGTTTAGAATATTAAAATTGAAAATGATTGAAGTTGAAACTGAATTTCAAGACTTTTATTATGAAATTGTGCAATGTTTAAAGATTTTATAGTGAAATTGTTTTGGCATTATTGATGTTTGTATTCAAAACTACAACAATTTCAAATTTAAAATTAATTGATACTTAAATTGTGCATTACGATTTTAAAAATTCAGTCATTCCAGTCTAAAGTGCAAAATTAATAACTTGAAAATCATAAAGTGTCAAATTGACTAATCATAAAATAAAATCAAAAAATAAATTGTGTAAGAATTTTTTTAAGGTTATATATAAATATAAGGTAATTTTGTATAAATATTATATATTGATTTTTAAAAAGTTTTATACAATAGAAGGTTATTTGATTTACTTTGAAAATTAGGCTTTAAAAATTTTTAACACTTTTTTTTAATTTTTGTTTTGCAATATGTGACCTGTTATGAAATAGGTTATAATTTGATCAAAATTTTAAAATGAGTATGAAGTAAAATTTTTAAACAGGAATAGAATTAATTTTACAGTCAGTAAATAAAATCTCACCTATTATCATCGTTTTCACTGCCTCCAAAGTCTGGCTTCTCTGTAGACGAGCACCAAAGCACAAAATTATTCTTCTGCAAGTGTCTCGCG
>JAUELO010000271.1:2154664-2167128 GCA_032357855.1 Amphibolips quercusostensackenii | reverse complement strand
ATTTAGTTATCCTTAATAGTTCGAACATTATTGCAAATAATCAGTGACTCTCCTCGATTAATCTATAATTCAATCAAATGGCATGAGTTCTCTGAATTCTTCTGAAGGCATGGAATTCTTCCAAGTACAGTCAAACCTGGATTTCTCTCCCCTTGATTGGCCCCTTCCGAGAATCGACGTTGCGCCGCGAACCAGAGTGAGAGGGACTGCGGGGCCAAAGGGGCAGGTCGTTAATTGTCAGTCTAGCGTGAAAAGAAGCGTAGCTATAAATTGCTGTACCAATAATGGCCTAGCTGGGTGACTGCGTTATAACGTTGTCTCGCAGTTGCTTCCCAAGCGGAAAAGCACACGCGTTTTCATAGCGAATAAGCACGATGGCGGGACCACATCGACCTACAGTGGGGCTCCAAAGCCAACTGAAGCCGATCGGGCCGATCGGATTAGTTTGTGCCATGGTCTAGCAAACGAATTTCGTGCGATCGAATGTGCCTTTGTAGTACCTATTTCACGTTGACAATAGCGCCACCGGACACGCGAATTCTCGTGTAACTTAAGTTTTTGCTGGATCAATTTTAATGAACAAGAGCAGTAAATATCAAGTCATTTTAATCAGAAATGTTATACTACGGTCTTAAATTAATTATTAAATGTACGATTTTTTGTTAATATTTGATTGAAATTCAAATTCCTTGGCATAGTCCCAAATTAGTGGCGCTGTCCTACAGCTAACTCAACCCATCTTCTCTCTACGATGTTTTTTTAATTAAAAGGTGTCGGTGCCGGCAGGTGTTTTGCAAATTTTTTTGTAGCAAATTTGTGATGTGCTTTTAGATATACTGCTGTCTTTGAATGGTTAAAGCGAGCAAGCGACAAAAGTAATTCAGTATCCGGATTGATTTATTCAAGATAAAGCTCTCATATTAAACGACATGCTGAATTGTCCACAAACGTTTTAGTACGTGAGCAGAAAAAAATTATTTTCACGTGTAACAGCAAACTTTTTTCCTTATTTCCCTTAAATATTTAGTTTACCTTTGTCTTTGTATCAGAAAAAAAAGATTTTAAAAATATTTTTCACTACGCAAAAAAATCCACGAGAAATGGTACGTTCATACGCCCCTAACTGTTTACATTCGGTAAACCTCTCTAGTTGCCATCGTCTGTCCCAAAATCGACAAGAAATCCGGGTTCGAATGTATTTCCAAATTCAACTATACTGGACGACGGCTGGTTCTACTGTTGAATTATGATGCACATGTTTCTTTTAATTCTACAGAATTCTGTAGAAGTCTTTGAATTCATTTAAAATCTTTCGAATTCTTCAACACTTTTTTTAATCCTCTCTACATATTTAGAATTTAGATTGAATTATTGTAAATTCCTTCAAGTCTTTAGAATTCTGCTAATTCTCTCAATTTCTTATAATTAATTTATAATCTCTTGAATTCTTCTAAAGATTCTTGAATTCTCTTGAAGGAATTTGTAATCATTCAACGCGAATTCTAAAGATATTAAAAGAATTATAAAAAGTTTTAAAAAATCTAAAAGATTTTAATTAAATTCAAAGACCTACAGAATTCTGCAGAATTGAAAAAAAGAGTGCATTATAATTCAGCAGCAGTTCACCCGTCGACCTAAGTTGCTGAATTTAGAAATTTTTATAAGAATTTCGTGCTTAAATAAAAATTCCTAAAATAAAAAATAAATAAACTTACATCCTAAATTATACAATTATTTTTTATTTGAAAATGTTTCAGAATATTAAACATTTGAAACTCAACTTGAAAAAAATAATTTCGAACTGAAATGCTTAAAATTGCACAAATTAAAAAATTTGTTTAACTTTTTTTTTCAATTATTAATTTTCAATGCAATATCTTTAAATTTACCCATTTCCGGATTAAGGATGAAACAAAATTAAATTATTTGATATTGAAAAACATTTAATTGGTGAATTTTAGACTTAATAACAATTATATATAAAATGTTGAATATCAAGCGATTCGAAATTCAAAAGTTAAAAATAGTGTTGTTATGAATGAAAATACATTAAATTCAAACTACCTGAAATTGATACCTCAGAAATTTAATAATCTCTTAATTTTAGAGTTCTAAATTTTCATGATGAAGGCTAAATTTTCTATTTTTCGTCTCATGAATTTTAATTTTGTAATTAAAATTAAAATAGCTGAATTTCGAAAAGTATAATTAACGATTAAAATTTTTTAAAATTTTTTAACTTTTAAATTTACTGCAAATATTTGAAATTTCAAACGGTCTAAGTATACCAAAATTTTAGTATTACAATTCTTGGCAACTACACACTTTTTCAGTAATTTTAAAAGAAATTCGGAATAATTTAATTTTTAAAGTTCGGTATTAAACATTTAGTACTTTTTAATGGTTCTCATTTGAAATTACTCTTCATTCAAAAAATTTTCAGAATAATTCAATGTAAATTTAATAATAACTAGCAATATTATACACGCACTACAGCGGGCAAGAAACATTGCACTGTCAAATAGTATATTAAAAATATTTAAAAAATTTCTATGTTTCAAATTTCTAAATTGTACTGTTTTATCACTTTAAAAAACAATAGTTTAAGAGGTATGCTTTTATTTTTCAAGCAAATGTTTAAATTTTTTGAAGATTAATGTGGCAAGAATTTTAAATGATTTTAAAAGCCACCTTAAAAATATTCAGTTCTCATGATTTTTTATTTTCTTTCATTGTTTAAATGCTTTTAAACTTTTTTTTTACATTCCTGTATTCTATGGACTTCATAATAAAATAAAGAATTTGGGGCATTGGTAGAATAAAAAAAATATTAGGAATTTAAAATATTCAAGGAATTCAGGGAATTCAAAATCTTAACGGATTCCAGAGAATTCAGAGCTTTCTGAATATTCAAGGTATTCAGAGAATTCTAAATATTTAAAGAATTCAGCGGATTCAGAGAATTGAAAGAATTTCAGGAATTTAAAATATTTCAGGATTTTAAAGAATCTAGAGAAACCAAAGGTCTCTAAAAATTTAAGGGATTTAGAGATTTTTACGACTTCAGAGAATACAAGGATTTTAGAATAATTAAGAAATTCAGTATATTCAGAAAATAAAGGGAATTTATATAAATCAAGAAATTCAGAGAATTTGAGCAATTCCGAATATTCAAGAATTCCAGGAAATAAAGAGGATTCAAAGAAAAATAAAAGTTTAAGATTTTAAAAAATTTGAGGAATTTTAAGAATTCCATGAATTCCGAAAAATAAATGAATTATGAGAAATTGAGTAATTATGAGAAGTTCAGGAATTCAGACAATTCAAGACATCCCGAGAATTCAAAGAATTCAGAAAATTTAGAAAATTCAGTTATTTTTACGCAGTCAGGGAATGCAAGGAATTAAAAATATTCCAGAAATACTGAGAATTCCGAATTAAAGGAATTCAGAAATTTCCAGTCATTCGGAAAATTCGAGCATTTCATTGTATTCAAACAATTTCATAAATTTAAGAGAGTTTAGCGAATTCAAGAAACTTCCGGTATTCGGAATATTTCAGGAATTTAAAGATTTCCGCATATTCAAGGATTTTAAGGAATTCAGAAAAATAAAGGATTTTATAAAATTTAAAAAAATTCAAAAATTTTCAGAAAATCAGTGAATCTCCCGAATTTTCATTGCTGCAAATATTAAGCTCTTATAATTAAAAAAAGAAATAGAACTTTTTATTTTAAGTTATGAAAACGGGGCATTTTCAGTTTAAAAAGCTTTTAATTTTATATTGTACCGTTTTTCAGTAACTTAAATTGAAAAATTTTCCATTTAAAATATTGTCAATTTGAAAATGGTCTATTTTTATGTTGTGAAATTGATAATTTTTAGTTTTAAATGCTAAGTAGTAAAATTATTTAAATTGTTAAGCCTAAGATTAGAAATTTTTTTATTTTTATAGCCTTCAAAACTTTGAAAGTTTACAAATATAAGTATTCTTTATTTGCAGTTTATTTATCATTCAAGACTTTGAATTGTGATTCATTGAATTATTTAAAGTTTTTAATATGAAATTATGTCATTTCTGACGTTTATTCAAGTAATTAAGGACAGTCCATGTTAACTTAATTATTTGATTATGCGTTGTTTTTAATTTGTTTTTAACTAAAGAATATAATTTTTTTAAATAAAACAATGTTAAAAGATTTGAAAAAGAAATTAACCATTTTCAAGGTTATGATATATGCTATCAATTCAAGATTGTTTGATTTTTAACGATTCCAGTTTTAAATAATATAATGTTAGAAGTTTGATGCTGAACTTTGATCAACTATATAATTTTTTTTTCATTTACAGTTTCAAACGATTTTAAAAAGGTGAAAGTCATTAAACTTTTATAATGTTTAAAATCCTTCTGACTTTTTTATATAATTAACTATGAGGGTTAAAGACATTACTCATGCTTAAAATAAAGAATTTTAATTGTTATATGTTTTGACAATTTAATTATTTTTACTGAAACTAAAATCAGAATATATAAAGGTTAAAAGGCTTCTTCTTTATTGCGAGTATTTTAGTACATAAAAAGAAATGATTAAATTCCAGATAAAAAGGAAATCTACTTTCTTATAAAAAAATTGTATGCAAAAAATGCAAAAAAAAGATTTACAATTAAAATGCAGAATTCCAGCCTACCTCAAAATTTAAAAAATGCAAACACAGTTCTTTTGGATTGTTTCTTTTTTTATTTTTGAAAATGTAATAATCTTAATAAGTTGGTTCAGAATCACCCACAAAAAGCATTATTGCGATTTTTCTTTAGATTTTTGGATATATCTGAAAATTTTTAGTAATAAGTTATTATTTTGACTATTTTTAAACCCTGATATTTATATATTTGGTTTCATAATAGATTATGGTTTCGTAACTCCGTCCAAAATCGGACCTCTTAACTCTTAATTCCTAACTCCTAACTCCCAATTCACAAGGAGAAGGAAAGTAGGGTAAATTAGAGAAGGAAAACGAAGAAAAGTGAAAGGATATTAGGGAAGGGAAAGTCGGTGACGTGAGGGAAAATGAGGGTAGGGGAATAAGGATAAGTGGTGAGAAATTAGGGTGTAGAGAAAGTGATTAGAAATGTGGGGAAAGTGATGAGAGGGGCAAGTAGATGAGAAAGAAGTTGGGGAAGGGAGAAGAAGCAAAGGTTAAACTTAGGGGTGGCAATTAAGAGAGGAGAGAGGACGTGAGGAAATGCATTGGAAGTAAGGGGAGTAGGAGAGGGAAAATATGAGAGGGGGAGGTTTAAATGACTTATTTACGTTCCAATAGGCTACGAAAGACTTTTCTGTAGGCGCGATGAGCCTACTTTGAAAAATTTTGACCTAAATCTGATCTTCTTGACTTTTTGATTGATGACAAAAAATTAATTTTACCACTTGGTCATTAAGATTTCTTTTCGTACATGCGAGTGTGTTAGAATAGAGATGTTGCATGAAACGAGACAAACATATTTTTAGAAACCTAAAGCAGTGAATAATGTTATGGAGAAAATGAATTCTTTTTTAGGTTTCTAGTACCTTGCAAAAAATGTCGAGTTTGCGTCTATTTGATCACATTCAAACAGGTCTGACGTCACTGAGTTATACAACTGAGCACCAATCACACAACTTTAGCCGACATGTTACTTTTCAAAATGTTAACCAATCAAGTTTCGCGGCTGTTACGAAGAATGACGAAGAACCACGAAGAACGAATTCTTTTCGCAAAGAATGACGTCACACAGATGTAGCCAATCTATGCGTTTGACGAAAAATGCCGCGAGCGGGAGCCATATTCAAACTTTAATAAGAAAAAAAACCTGTTTCTAATTCAGTAAAAAAATATTTTTTCTTAGAATATGCCAATGAGCTACTAAAGAATCAAAATATGTTTTTATCTCATTTCATGCAACATCCCTATTATCGATAAGAAGAAGAAGCAGTTGGTAATAAATGTAAACTTGGCAAAACAAGAAACTTGGAAATCGAGCTTCGAGTCTAATCTTCCATATTGCAAATACCATCAGCAAATATGTACAGAGGCGTCTGACATATCTCTCGCAGTTCGAAAATAGCGATTGACCTGCTTTGCACCAAATCCGTCAACCGCGAAATAAAGGGTAGCAACCCTTTATCCAGAATTTTTAAATGTTCATATCGATTCACTAATGACGTTATCGACGGTTTCATCTCCTCGAGGGTTAAGACACAATTTTGAAATATTTTCTTTTCATTTCATCTACAAATATATTTCTTTTCGTTATCAAAAATTTATTAGCATCTTAACAAAAACCTTTTCTTAGTTACAAATTTTGCATTTATTAGAGCTTCTAAATGTAGGTTATACACAAATAATTTTTAGATTAAAAAAAACTTTGTGGGAATTTTGGTTTGATAATATTGAAATTCAGAGGCTCTTAGGGGAATTTAGAATGTATAAAAAACTTTAGTCACAAGCCTGGATCTAACAAATTAAAGTATAATCTTCCCCAGGGGATTCTCGCCTGACGCTATCCACTAAAACTTTTAATAACTTGAGAAATAGTTTCGCGCGAACGTGTTTAAGAGCAACGACTTGAATCGTGATAAAATGTAATACCACGGAGAGTTTAAGAAAAGAGGAAACAGAAAGTGTTTAATCCAAACAAAGTAATTAAAATCATACAATAAAAAATCATACGTTTTCCCAATTATGTAAATTTTACTTAAAATTGAAATTCAAAAACATTTTAATGTGTAGCCATTCCCAGTATTTATTTAATGTCCGGATTTATATAAATTTATATAATTTTAAGCATCAAACTTGCTTAAATTCAAAACTTACAAGAAGATGATCAGAGTTGTATTTTGTTCTTAAATCTCGTGAACTCCATACTGGGAGTCCATTGGGACAATTGCAAACATTTTTCGAAAAAATTCTAATTTATTATAAATTTTCTTTCGCTCGATTAAAATTTCCATTTAATAAATTCTCATGTCAAATTATGAAAGTATAGCATTTTTAACAGTTATTTCTAATCAAAAATTGAACTGTTACAAATTAAAGAAAACTAATATTTGAATTTTCTTCAATTTCTAACATTTCAATTTTCAAATTTCTTCTATTTCCAACATTTGAAAATTAAACACTTGCAACTTGATAATCGAATTTTCTTTCATGTTCAAAAGTTGAATTTTTATTCGTTCAACTTGCAAAAATAGAAAATTCAATTTTTGAGAGTTGATTTCTTATTAGTTGAAATTTTAACAGTTGAAAATTCAATATTCGAAAATGGATGAAAGCTGGTAAGTAAATGTTCAGTTTTCTTCAATTTTAAACACTTAAATTTTTGGTATTTTTTCATTTTGAGCCGTTGAATTTTATACTGTGAAAAATTAAAGAAAATTGATAGTTGAATATTTAACTGCTGAAAATTCAGTTTAATATTCTCAATTTTTTAAAAATTCCATTTTTATTAGCTGAAGCTGCAGTTGATAAAAATTGAGGACAGTTTGTAATTAAATATTCAATTTTAAACAGTTGAATTATTAACGTTTGAAAATTCAATGTTTTTTTTTCAAATTTTAATAGCTAAATTTTCGTTGGTTAAATTTCAAAAGTTGAATTTTCTTTAGTTAAAACCTTAACAGTTGAATTTTTATTATTTGAAAAATCAAAAACTTAAATTTTCATTAGTTAACATTTCAACAGTTGAATTTTCATTAGATAAAAAATTTTAACAGTTTAATGTTCATTACGTAAAATTTTAACAGTCAATTTTCATTAGTTGAAATTTAAACATTTAAAAATTAAAGGGAATTCATCATTGAATTTCTAACAGTTTAAAATTAAATTTTCAATTTTGAAAAATTTTTATTAGTTGAAATAGCAGTTTGAAATTCAATAGTTAAAAATTGAAGAAATAAGATGATTGAATTATATTTATTTTTTAAAAATTACTTTTTCACAAAATTGTTGAATTTTTTACAGAGTACAATTTGTTTTTAACGAAATAATTGATTTTTCAACCTAAAAATACGATAACTGAAAAAATATAGCTGCAAAAGGAAAAGGGGAAATTCTGTCACACTCTATCCCTTTTCCAGATATATGATTTTATTGAAAAAATTATCAAAATCATTTTATTTCAAAATTTATGTTCAAAAAATCTTTTTTATTCATGCATCAACTTTTATTTATGTTGATAAAAAAAGTTTTTCTGTTTAAAACAGATGTTCTAAACATCACGAATGAGCATAGCTTCCCTTCTCTTCAAAAAGTATATTATTATTATAGGTCAATCGGTTTTCCTCGAATCAAGGAATATTTCACGTTCTCGCATAAATTTTGAATTATGTTATAGATGAAAAACTTGTACTATAAAAAACCATTCTTTTAAATATTATGCATGACCATAGCTTTTTTACTCTTCAATAAAATGTATCAACATTATAGGTCAATCGATCAGTCACGAATCAGCACATAAACACTAAATTATGAGAATGAGAAAATTTTTACTATAAAAATCGATTTTTAATATAATATAAATGAACATAACTTCCTTACTCTTTGATAAAATTTATTAATATTATAGGTCGTTCGATTTGTCTCGAACCAAGGAATCTTTTATATCCTTGCATTAATTTTAAATTATGCTGAAGAAAAAAGTTTTACTATGAAAAACCGTATTTTTAAATATTGTACATTACCATAGCTTTTCTACTCTTCAATAAAATGTATCAACATTAGAGGTCAATCGATTCGTCTTGAATCAACACATCATTTCTATTCTCACATCACCTTTAAATTATGAGAATGAGAAAATTTTAAATATAAAAATCGATTTTTAATATAATATAAATAGCGATAACTTCCTTACTCTTTGATAAAATGTATTAATTTTATATGTCAATCGATTCGCATTGAACCAAGGAATCTTTTATATTTTTGCATTAACTTTGAGTTATTTAAATGAAAAAAGTTTTACTATAAAAAACCGTATTTTCAAATATTATACATCACCATAGCTTTCCTACTCTTCACTAAAATGTATCAACATTATAGGTCAATCGATTCGTCTTGAAGCAACACATCTTTTCTATTCTTATATCAACTTTAAATTATGAAAATAAGAAAGTTTTTACTACAAAAATCGATTTTTTGAAATAATATAAATGACCGTAACTTCCTTACTTTTAAAAAAATGTAATAATATTATAGATCCATCGATTCGCCTCGAACCAATGAATCTTTAATGTTTTTACATCAACATTAAATTATGTTATTGAAAAAAGTTTTACTAAAACGAAAACGATTTTTAAAGTATTAGAAAGTGCTAAAAAAACGCAATTAATATTTTAGAAATCCTTCTGTCAGTTTCAAGATATTAGCGCTATAAAATAAGATAAGATTACACCAAAAAAAATAACACCATGGACTTATTATTAATTTTTAAAATTTTATTTGTACAAAGAAGAATGGATGTTCAAACGTAGATTTTTATGTAAAAGTACCGCAAAACATACAGATACTACAGCGTAACATCTGCTATTCTTTCGAGATGTTAAGCGTGAAAATATTTGTATGTCAAACTAAAACTTCAAAGATGTTAAAGTCGTTATCCAAGCGCAGGAAAACGCCGTACTTCTATCGGCTACTCAATGAAGCTTCTAGTCAATTTCATTAAAAATGCTGTCGACATCTATCGCTCACTTGATGAAGCATATAGTCAATGTTTCACTTTATATGTAAACTAGGTAAGAAATGATGATTATTGAGATTTCGGTCCCAGGATAGTAATAAACATGCTGAAAATTGTTTGTATAGAGTAAAATAATTGATAAAAGTGTTGTTTCTTCTCCAAGGAGCCTTCGAGGTAATAAAATTCTGCGTTGCAACCTGATGTCCTAAGAATTTCTCGTCAGCTTAAAGAAAGAGGAAATATAAATTGCAATAAAGAAGGTGTAAAGACTGTTGGAACACTCAAGACGGTGAAAGAGCGACTGAAGTGTTAGCAAGATCCAAGATGCGCTTTAATATGCCCTATAAGCTGTTTTCCTTTTTATAGGTACGTTGCTCAAGGGTCGATACACGTACGAGACACAAACAAAGGACACGACGGGTGGAGCGCAATGTCAACAATTTAGGCACCAAGAATAGCAGAATGTGAAAGTCGCCATTTTAACTATGCTCTCTCTGACCTTAAAGGTGTGGGGTGACTTCAATTAAAGCTCTTATAGATATCCCACACCCTGTTCAAACATAATAAGCTTTCTATCCCCTGGCGTCTACACCCAGGGTTTAGCTTATCACGTTATACATACACGATTTTCTCTAGTGACCTTTTCACCTTTGTGTACATAAAACGTTTACTTTTCGCTATGTGATCGTCTTTCCGAGTTTCTGCACCGAAGGCCTTGAAGGGGATTGAAATGACTCAGGTTTTCGTCACATGCATAATACGTCTACGAGGATACATTATTTAATGTAATATTTAAACCATATAATCTTAAGGCAATTTTACTTGCGGAAGCAAATCGATTTTTTCGAAAAATGTTCATGTTATTGTTTTTTTTTTTAATTAAAAATTGGGCGTTCCTTTACGCCTGTAAAATGCAACTTGCCACATAACACTGTATGCCGGGCTGCAGTACACGATCTAGTTTCAAGTCGAATAAAATCTGCAAGTACTGCATCTTCGACGCTAGTAGCAATATAAAATATAATACAATCTCTGATGATTATACAGATTCCTTGTATTAACTTATATCCATTGCTAAAAATATTTTGTTTCTGAAAAAAGATTCTTTTTCCGATCTCTCTAGCAGCTTAGTGGGAAGAGCACCCGACCGGCAATCGGAAGACCTGCGATTCGATTCCCAGCAGAGCGATAGAGAAGTTTTTTTTTTCAGAAAAAATATATTCAATAATTTAGTTTTAATCTGGAAAGACGTTAATGTACTTTTGTTATTTGAGGAGGTACCTTAAATCGATAGTGTTTATTTCTAATTTTCAGTGGGTGAAAAAGATTCTTTACTGTTCGATTGCTACCATCTCTAGTGATAATACAGATTTTTTGTATTGACTTATATCTATTGTTAAAAATAATGTGTTTCTGTAAAAAGATTCTTATTCCGATCTCTCTAGTAGCTTAGTGGGAAGAGCACCCGACCGGCAATTGGAAGACCTGTGGTTCGATTCCTAGCGGAATAATGGAAAGGATCTTTTTTTTAGAACAAAATTTATTTAATAATTCAATTTTAGTATAAAAAGACGTTAATGTATTTCTGTTATTTGAGGACACACCTTAAATCAATAGTGTTGATTTATAATTTTCAGTGTGTGAAAAAGATTCTTCGCTGTTCGATTGTTACCATCTCTAATAATAATACAGATTTCTTGTAATATTTAAATAAAAAAAAACCAATTTTAATATTTTGCGTACAATTGATTATGCGTAGGAAAAATATTGGATACAATAGTTTTATGTACAATGTCTTCAAAATATTTTCAAAACAAAATAATCACTGTTTTATTTTGTGTAGAACATATTCTGTTTAGAAAATATTTTGTGTAGAAAATACTTTGTGTCGAAGAAATATAACAATATTTAATTCTGGACAAGATATACTTTGTGCAGAAGCTGCGTTTTCCGTAAATAAAGTCGTTTCATATTGTTTTAATTATTCTAAAGTTATATGAATGATTAGGAGGAAAGGCGTGTAATTTAAATTTTTAATAAATTCTCGTGAGCAGTGAAAAAATTATCTACTGGGGCTATTATAAAAATATGAAAATATAAAAATGTCATAAAATGTCATTGAATAACTCATAATAAGTATAGATATGAAAAAAGGTGAATTGATTCTCATGTAGTTGAGTCATAGGTATCTCGTGGCACCCTCCGGTTGTATGTTTACATATAATTACTCCTCGGCATTACATGCAAAGTGGCTGCTTGGAAAGAGTCTTAAGCAAACAGACCCGAGAACCAATGGACCGTGTCGACAAGAGATAGCAAATTAACGCTTGTTGACAATACACCTGTAATTATTAATTATCTCGAGTGCAATTTTCTAATTTGCGGCTAAGGTTGCACGTTCCAATCAAGCACTCCCAATAATTGTACGTTCCTATGTGTATATTGCTGATTTTCCTCAGTTTCTTTATCATGAAAGAAAAAAAAATTTAATCACAAATTTTTTTTGTTTATAAGCACCTATTATATAAAATGTTATTCGCATAAAAACATCTACAATGTGAAAACTCGGTCAAGTATAAATTATAAAAGAATAGTAGGAAAACAATCATTTAAATTTATAAATATCACGAATAATATATTTGAATAAAACTTTGAAAAAAAATCTGCCCGCTTCGTGGGCACATTCTCATCGCGCGCTTCGCGCGCGGCTCGCAAGTTTGAGCGCGCCTAGGGCGCGCGTCTGTTGTATCTCG
>JAUELO010000271.1:2127842-2146651 GCA_032357855.1 Amphibolips quercusostensackenii | reverse complement strand
GGGACGCACAGTGGGTCAAAAAACGTACCCGTGGAAAAATCAATTTTTGTCCTACACTATTCATCCGATTCAAACTTTTTTTTTTATGAAAGCTTTTTAGATTCCGACAAGATTTGTGTCGTTAGATTTTTTCAGATTATTGAAAAATTTTTTATTGAACAAAAAGTTCAATTTTTCTAAATTTTTCCCAAGTTTCATTTTTTTTAAAACATTCAGGTTAATCCAAGACGATCTTAAAACAGTGCATACGTACAATTATATGGAAATAATTTTCATTTGGTTAGAATAATTAAAGAACATTTTTATTGTTTTATAAACAAATTAATGGAGAAACGTCATTTTTGGGGATTGGCAATTTTCAGCTCATTAAAATTAATAGATTATGTATAACAATTGTTCATACAATTTTTATAAACAAATTTACAGTTCAGCGCCCCCTCAATGAAAAGGCTCAATTTTTATTTACGGAATCATGTAGGTGTGTCTTTCTGATTACTCTTTTCTATGATACTTTGCAAATTTACAACAATCATTCCTTATTTAAGCAATATTTATACAAAAATTCACAATTTGGCCATTTTCCAATGAATAGGCTCAATTTTTGTTTGCGGAATCAACTAGGGATCTTTTTGCGATGACTCATTGCTATAGTACTTTGCAAATTGACAACAATTTTTTGTTATTCAAACAATTCTTATGAAAAAAATCACATTGCGACTATAACATAACATAAATAATGAATAATTGTTGTCAATTTTCAAAGTATCATAGTAAAGAGTCATCGAAAAAACATATCTAGTTGATTCCTTGAACAAAAATTTAGCCTATTCATTCAAAAATCGCTAAACTGTGAATTTTTGTATGAAAATTTTTCCAACAATTATCAAAAAGCATCTTTTCAAGATTCAAAAAGCTTTTATTTAAAAAAAAATGGTTAAATCGGATAAATAGTGTAGGCTAAAAATTGATATGTCCACGGGTACTTTTTTTTCCCCACTGTGTGACGGAGGGGGTAGAGGGGTAAATAAAAACTATGATTTTCAACGAGGGGTACTTGGTGGGGGGCATTCTAAAATTAGTAGCCTAGTTTATGAATCACTCCTAAAAGGTGATAAAAGTGAGCGGGAAGGTAATAAGGAAGGCTTTGCTCTGTTGGACGAACGCAAATCTGAATATCTTCGGAGATTGAAATACTCATCTCGAAATTGTTATATAAATATCTTTGAAATGCAAGGGCTGTGATAGTTTTGGCTTCTATATCTGAGGGAAACCCGTGTCGAGGAAATTTTCACGCATTCTATTACAAGTTTCGCCGATGAATATCGTCTAAATATATAGTATATGCGATGTACTGGGAATAGCATCAGTGGTACAATTCGGTACGCGTTCATTTGATTTTCCCTCCGTGTATGTAGGAGACTCAGTCGTCGAACTTTCAGCATTCTACGTGCCCTGATTTTTAAAAAAGATGAAATTTTCAGAAAATATACATTTTTTGCATCAAGGGAAATCAAATATTGTATAAAAATCCCTGGTATGAATAAAAAAGCTTTTGAAAGCATTATTATCATTTGGGGCGAATACTGCACCGGAAAAATGTCAAAGAAAAAATAAAGTGTAATGTTTACCCCGATTTCAAAGTTATCTTTACCTGCAAGAAAAATTAACTTCCCGCACAGGGAAAACTTTATGGTTGTAAGATCCATGAATATGGTTGTAACAACTACAAAAATATTAAATATGTCCCAAACCACTGTGGTTTCCACAAGTACATAGCTGTTTGTATGAGAAACTAATTATAAGATCTACACTGTGTAGTTGCAGCACATTGCTGATTGACGAGAAAATTCTCAGAATTAATGATACATAAGTGCATATTTAAATTTGCATTTAATTAAGACAAAAAAAAAGAGATTCTGCGACTTCATGTGCAAATATGCCTGACTGCAAATGCATTCTGTCCCAAATATTTTTCCACTTACTGTACAACGTTTAAAAATTTCGCTCATAATATATAAATTTACATATAATACACAAACTTTTATTCAGCTCAAGCTAAATTCATAAACTAAAATTAAAAACATTATACTTGAAATGTACAAAATGTTAACAAATGTACAAATCGTTACCTGCATTGGAAGCACACAAGAAACAATATGATGGCGTCGAGGGCGTGATGGGTGACGCTACGTGATGTTTTGGCGCACGTGAATCTGCGCATCTATGCGCACCAACCAATCATAAATGGATGAGATACAAACACTATGGTTATGGGAGATCCAGCAATTGTGGTTGTGGCAGCTACAATCCTGTAGCTACAAGATTGTGGTTGTTGCAGCTACAATCCTGCAGCTACAAGCTTGTGGTTGTGACAACCATACCATGAGCTCACCCAACTACACGAAAAAGAAGCAGCACTAATTAAACGTGGTTGGGCTAGAAACAGCGTGGTAATGGGAGCTACAACACTGTAGCTAAAAGCGTGTGGTTGCGGCAACTATGTCACTTGGATCTGGCAACGTAAGTAAAAGATGCCTCAACAAGACTATTGGACAATGCAACCATATTGTATGCAACTTGATAATTTTTGTCACTGCAACTATTCTAGTTTTTTTCGTGCGTAGTTAGATTGACTTATAACATATTTTTTATACCTAGTCCATTTTTACAGAAATGAAACTTTCGTATAGGATTACCCTGAATTAACTGAATTTGGTTACCTTAATTACTCCGGATTGTACACGATTACCCTGGATTGGACCAACCTATAGTGGATTACTCTGACCAAACTACTTAAGCGAATTTTTAACAACAGGAATTTATGTTTAAGAAAACTGTTAAATTTTCTACAAAGTAGATCAATTTTCAACCAAAGGAAATGCATTCTCCATGAAAAATGTAATGGTTTATATTTCAACCATAACAGATTTTAATTCTATATAAAGAAACAGTTGTACTGAACAAAAAAAAGAATATAAAAAATATATAGTTGAACCCAAAAGGATGAATTTTTTACCAAATGAGTTGACTTTTTAGCCAAAAGGGATACTTTTCAAAAAAGCTGTTCAATTTTGAACAAAGTAGAATAATTTTCGATCCAGTAGTTAAATTTTCAAAACAAAAAATTTTTCACTCAAAAAATAAATTTTTAACATAATAGTTGAATTTACAAGAAGAGAGATGAATGAATTCCAATGAATTTCCAAACAAAAAATGAATTTTTAACCAAGTAAGTAGTTAAGTTTAAATAGTAGAACCTATAACCAAGAAGATTAATTTTCTACCAAAGAAGACGATTTTTTTAACAAAGTACAGACATTTTTAACAGAATATTTCCGTTTTTAACCAAAAAGATAAATTTTCGAGCAAAAATCTTAATTTTCTACAGAAAATAAGAAATTACAACAAAATAAATGAATTTTCAACTAATAAATAAAAAAAAATTCACCAAAAATGGCAAAAATTTTCACCAAAAATATAATAATATATTAAGGTCGTTGAATTATTAACTAAAAAAGATCAATTTTCAATGAAAAATAGAATAGTGAAATTTTCAGTTAAAAAATTAATTGAAAATAACGAATTTTCAAGAAAATAGTTACAGTTTAAACAAAACCATTTTTAACTAAAATCAATACTCTTAAACCAGAAAACAAAATTTAAAAAAAGCATTTGAATTTTCAAATAAAAAAAATTCAAACAAAAATTGAACGGTTAAACTTTCAATTAAAAAAAATTAATTTTCAACCAATAAAACGATTTTTCAATAACACAGCAAAGTATTTAACAAAAGAAATTATTTTTTACCAAAATAGTTGAATTTTTAACGCAAAAGACGACTTTTCAAGAAAGTTGTTGCATTTTCAACAACAAAATGTCTTGTTAACAAAATTATTAAATTTTTTTAAAATCATATTAATTTTCACCATATAAGTAAAATTTCAACCAAAATCATGAATTTTCAAAAAAGAAGATTAATTTTCTGTCGAAAGAGGCAAATTTTCGACAAAATACATGAATTTTCAACGAAGAAATAAAAAAATGTTGAATAAAAATGAAAAAATTTTCACCAGAAATATAACAATATATTAAGGTAGTTGAATTATTCATTAAAAAAGATACATTTTCAATTAATAATCGCACAGTGAAATTTTTAGTTAAAAAAATCATTAAAAATAACAAATTTTCAAGAAAATAGTTAACTTTTGAACCAGACCATTTTTGACTAAAATCAATAATCTTCAACCAGAGAACGAAAATATAAAAAAGTATAAGAATTTTCAACCAAAAAAATGAAACGAAAATTGAATATTGAATTTTTAAATTAAAAATTAAATTCCAACCAAAAAACGATTTTTTAATAACATAGCAAAGTTTTCAACCAAAGAAATTATTTTTTACCAAAATAGTTGAATTTTTAACATGAAAGACAAGTTTTCAACAAAGGGGTGAAATTTTTAACAAAGAAATGTCTTGTTAACAAAATTGTTAAATTTCCTACAAATCAAATTAATTTTCAATAACAAGTTGAATTTTCAAACAAAATCATAAATTTTCAAATAGAAGATTAAATTTCTGTCTAAAAAGACGAATTTTCAGCAAAATAGATGAATTTGCAAATAAAAAAGATTAATTTTAAACCAAAAATGAAATGGTTAAATTTTTAATTTAAAAAAATTAATTTTTAACAACAAAAAAACAATAAATTTTCAACAAAATATTCAAAAACAAGTTTCCTGGATTAATCTGGTTTACAAGTTAATTACTTCGATTACCTAAATTACTTCGAATTAACGGGATTTTGGGTGGATTAATTTGTTTTTATGTTAAAAATTCTTCATTTTTGTTGAAATTTGTTTTATTTTTTGGCTAGAAAATTTGTTATAATTAAAAATTCAACTCTTGGGTTGAAATATCGTCTTTTTGGTTTGAAAATTTATCTCTTTTAGTAAAAACTTCATTTTTTGTTTAAAATGCAACTGTCAGGTTAGAAATTAATCTGGTTTTTAAGTTGAAAATTAAACTAAAATTGGTTAAAATTTAAACTGCTTTGTTTAAAATTCATTTTTTTAGTTTAAAATTCAGTTAAAAATCTAACACTTTTGTTAAAAAATTGTTATTTCAGTGAAAATCATTTTTTTTTTACTATTTTGTTGAAAATTTTTTTTTCGCGAGTTCAGCTGTTTTTGGTTTAAAATCAAAATCTGTTTTTATTGAAATATCAATTATTATCTATCACATTTTTCGTTGAGAATTCATTTTTTTGGTTAGGAATTCAACTGCTATGTTGAAAATTAATTTTCTTTGGAAATTTTGAATAGACATGTCAGAAGTCTTAAAGAATCTTTCTGAATTCTTTAAAGAAGCTTGAGAAAATTATGTTTATATAACCTAAAAAATTAATAAAGAAAACAGTGAACTAAACAAAATAAGAAATTATTCAAAACTTGTTGTTTTTATATTAAAAATTACTTTTATCCTCAAAACCAAAAACTAAACGGACGCCACCTAGTAATTAAAAAAATTTGTTTATAAATAATTATTCTAAATTTTATTCTTAAGTTTAAATTCTAAATCATCAATAAACAATTGTTTTGTTACTACTCATGATTAATTAATGGTTATTATTATTTTTTATTTTATTTAGCCAATTTTCATCTTATAAATTCAATTAATTCTACTTAACCTATTTTTTGGGGGCAACTGGAAAATCCCGAAAAATAACATTCTTGACACTGAAATCCCGAATTGGAAAATTCGCGAACAATAAAATTTCCGATCAATAAAATTTTTGTATAAAAAAATTACCGAATTGAAAAATTCCCAAATAACAAAATTCCTGAATCATAAAATTCCTGCATTATAAAATTCGCAAATAATGAAATTTCGAATAACCTATAATATCACCGAATTTAAAAATTTGCAATTAAAAAAATTCCTGACAGAAAAATGCCTAATGATAAAATATTCGGAATATGAAATTCCTGAATTTAGACAATTAAAAATGTTTTTTAATAAATATTACTTATTTATTAAGAATGCAATAATCAAATATTTGAATCAGAAAAAAAAATATTTTTAATGCTTAAAGTTTAAAAAATTATCGTTTGTATTTGAAATATCAATAATTGAAAATAATATATTCCTAGATGAAATTTGTTTTCAATTATTGTTATTTTAAATTCAAACAATGATTTTAGCAACTTTAAATATTAAAAATAATGTTGTTTGATAAGAATATTTGTTCATTGTATTTTTAATAAACAAATTATTTAAAAAAAAATTTTAATTGTTAAAATTCGGGAATTTCATAATAATGGAACTTTCTAGTTCGGATATTTTATAATCCACCAATTTTCTGTCGGGAATTTTATTATTCGGAAATTCTCCAATTTGAGAATTTTACAGTGTCGAGAATTTTATTTATTGGGATTTTTCAGTCGTGCCATTTTAGCATAAATATGTTAAAGGCAGGGGGGTTCGGCGAAAAATCTACACGAAAAATCGATACGAAAAATGTGTAACGCTGACGTCATCAGCTATTACGTGTATACCTCAAACAGATTTATGTTATCACGGTTTTACTTTACTTGCACAGCAGAGAATTTCATTTTAAAAATTTATAAAACAAAAAAACTGTGAGGAAAAGGGAGAAGGGAAATGGAAAAGGGGGAATGGGAGAAGGGAGAAGAGGAAAGGAGAAAAGGGGAAAGGGAAAATAGGAAAATGGCAGAGGGCAGAGGGGAAAAGGGCAAAAAGCACAGGGGGAAAGGAAAAGGGGTAATCGGAAAAAGGAAAAAGAGAAAAGGGAAAGCAGGGAAAGGGAAAATCAAAAAGGAGAGATGGGGTGAGGTGGAAAGTCGAAAAAATAAAGGTGGAAAGAGGGAAAGGGGTAAGGGAAAGGAAAAAAGGGGGGAAGGAGAAACACTGAAAAAGGGAAAGGGAAAAAAGGGAAATTTCGACACACTTACTAATCGATCGTTGTTTTTCGCGTCGCAGAAAGGTGGAAACAGGAAAAGAAGAAAAAGGGAAATTTCAACAAACATTTACCAAGCGATCGCTGTTATTTTGCATCGTAGATACTTTTGGTGGTATTTTTGTATGCTTTAAAGGACAACTTTGTGAATTAAATAAGCGCAAAAGCAAACTAAAGCTTTCCACTTATTATGTTAACATGACGATGATAAGCGAGTGCTGCTTTTCTATGCAGGAATGCATAAACCCATATTGTTTCTCATGTCCAAAGAGAATTTCAGTGCATGCACAGTTTGCATCGAATAACTAATGGCGACTTGCATATGATAACACAAATGCATAAAATACAAATAGCCATGTCTTTGAATGTCAAAGGCAAAAACATATACTCCGAGTTTCCGGAAATATTTTAGTTCTACTTTTCATAAAAATATTCATTTTTTACGGAGAAAAATGGATATTAAAAATTTCACATGTATCAAAATTTTTGCATATCAAATCAGAATGTATAGATATTACGACGTAATATCTAATATCTTCTATGCAACATAAATATATTGAAGGGCAATATCTGTGAATATTAAAAGTATAAAATCTGAAATATTAAAGTTAAAATAAATTTATTCAAACATTTTAGTTCAGTATCTTACACAAGATGTCCGGTAAAATTTAACTAAAAGACCCCCATCTATTTCCCGGAGTTTTCTCAGTTTTGATTTAGAGTAATCAAAACTGAACGGCTATAACAAGTTTTAAGGTAAAAAAATTCCCTCTCCAACTCATAAAATTATAAACACCAATATTTTCTTCCTTGAGGCACAATCAAAATGTCTTGAATGAAAAATGTCCTTCTTCCAATTTAGAAAAACAGCTTAAAGTCAAAATTTTTTCCCTTTCAACTTAAAAATTGTTAAAAATAAAACGTGTCCTTGTTTCAAATCATTTCAAAGTTAGAAGCTCGTACAATTCTGAAAACAATAAAAAATAAAAAATTTCCCTCCTTGATCTTAGGAAAAATGTTAAAAGCACAGAATTTGCCCGCTTTCAAGTTATTTGAAATGTCTTTAAAAAAATGCACTCCTCTAATTCAGAAAAAAATCAAAAGACGAAAATCTCTTTCTTTTCAACTTAATAAAAATTAAAAAATTTCCAACAATGAACCCTGAAAATGTTATTATTTCAAAAATAGTTTTATATTACTTTATTGCAAAGTACAAGCATTTAAAATTGAAGGATTATAAAGTTTTTTTACACTGAACATTTTAAAAATTAGGTTTTCAATTGTAAAATTAACATTTTTTTATATTAGAATCCTTTTAAGTTTAAATATTTTGAATTTAATTGTATAAAGTTAAGAATTGCTCAATTATAATTTATACTTTTTAAAATCCAGCAATTTCTGTCAGTATTATAAAATCTACAAAATAAAATAATTGAATTTGTAATGTTTAAAAATTCCGAACAATGCAGTTAAAATTATATATTCTACAAAAATACTTAAGAGACAAACTTTAAAAGATTAATTGTTTTATGCTTGCAATTAAAAAATATTGAATTATAAACATTTTGAACCTTTGAGTATTGTCTAATTATAAATCGTTATATGAGTTTGAAATTATTTAAAAATTGCAAATAATTTCTAAATCTTTAATTCAAAATGTACAGCGTTTTTTATTTTAAATTTATAAATTAAATTATTTATAAACATATATATTTTGAATTTAGAGTTTTTCATTCTTGAAGTTTTCAAAACAAATTTCAAATCTATTTTATTAAAAATTGCGTAATTTTATATGATGTTCAGCAAGTAAAATTTGAAGTAATTGAAAAATATTTCTGCTGAATATTTTAGAACTTCTCTGTCAATAAATAGACGCACTGTCATTTACCGGGCTTCACGGTCTGAAAAATTTGACTACTTTCAGATATTGTAGTTCAGTTCAGTTTAATCAATTCAACTTGTAAAATCAAAATTTGCAAAGTAATTTTAAAAGATATCTACATTTCAAAGCTGATTAAATTGAAAAAAATTACAAAAACTTTGAGAGGGTATTAAAAGGAGAAAAGTGAAAACTTGGTGATATTTTTTTCAAATAATACTGTAGGCAAGTTTTTTTCTCCTCATAATGCTTTTTTCAATTGATATAAATTTCAGTGTTAAGACGATTATTGCGGAAAAATAATGTTTAAGAACAAGAAAAAATCTGCCTCGGCCGGGATTTGAACCAAGAACGCCACAATACATAAGTTGAGCGCTAACCAATCGGCGTAATTGGATCTGAATTACTACTTTGTTAAAAGTTCTTTTTGTTCATGTTCAAGATTCATCATTTTAGTTAAAATTTGTTTCTTTTCGTGACTTAAAAATTTGTATTTCTTAGGCTTACTAATTTTAATAATTTCACTACTAGGAATTTAAAACGAAAAATGATCTAAAACAAGATTAAATTTGATCACTTTCAAATTTATAGCGTTTAAAATCGAAATTTTTAGACTTCAATTGCTAGAAAATAGTACAATATCAAATTATAGTCCTTAAAAAAAATTATCAGCTTCTAAATGCTAAATTTAAACAAAATTTCTTTTCTAAAAATTATTTAGATTCACTGAATTCCTAAAAATCTCTGAATTCTTAAAAGTTTTTAAATTCCCTAAGCGCTCTAAAATCTCTGAAATTCTCTTAAATCCTTGAAATTCTTTAATTTTTCAAGTTCCTGAATATCTCTGCATTCCCTAAACGCCCTAAATTCACAGAAATTTTTTCAACTCTCTACAACGCTTGGATATCCTGAACGCCTGAAATATACGGATATCCTGAATTATTTGAAGAAAAAAAAACAGAATACCCAGAAATCCTTCCATTCTCTGAATTTCTGAAAATCTATAAATTCCTAAATTATCTAAAATATTTGATTTCTCTGAATTCCTTGAAATCTTTTAAAATTATGGATTTCCTGAATATTCTCAATTCCTGAAAATCTCTGAATTTCTTGAAATTCTAAATTCCTGAGATTCTTCAAATCGACTGAATCCCTTAAATTCTTGAAATCTTTTTAATTTCTGAAATTCCTTCAATTCCCTAAATTCTCGGAAATCTCTGAAGTTCTTTTAATTCTCTGCATTCCTTGAATATTTTAAATTCCCGTAATCCTCGAATACTGGCATATCCTGGAATATTCCGAATTTCCTTAATGTTTTAAATATTTTGAATTCCTGCCATTCCTCGAATTCCCTAAATGCTCTGAATTCCTTTAAATCTTCTAAATTATTTGAATTCCTTGAAATTCACATTCTTTTTTTTCTCTTTTTTTTTCTTTTTTTTTCTCTTTTTCTCTTTTTTTTCACATTCCGAATTCTTTGAATTCTTTAAATCTTCTGAATTCCTAAAATTTTTCGAATTCTTGAAATCTCTTGAAATCCTTTAAATATTCCAAAATCTTTGTTTCTCTAAATTTCTAAAAATCTCTGAATTTTTTGACTTCTCTCAATTCTTGTGAATCTCTGAATTTCTTGAAATTCTGGGTTCCTCAAATTCTTTCAGTTAACTGAATTCCCTAAATTCTTAAAATATTTTTCATTTCTGAAATTTCTTTAATTCCCTAAAATTCTCTGAAATCCCAGAAATTTTCTTAATTCTCTGAATTCCTTGAATATTCTAAATTTTTGTAATTCTTGAATACTGGCATATCCTGCAATATTTCGGATTTCTTAAAATCTTCAAATATTTTGTATTCCTGAAATTCCTTGAATTCCCTAAATCTTCTGAATTCTTTAAATTCCTTGAAGTCACAGAATTTTTCTTTGTTTTTTTTTATTCTTCTCCTTTTTTGGAATTTCTTAAATGCTCTGAAATCTCCTAAGGACTTTTAATTCCCTGCATTTCTTGAAAACCGACATATCCCTGAATATTCTGAATTCCCGTAATTTTCCGAATTCTTTGAATTCTTGAAAACTTCTGAACTCCTAAAATTTCTTCAATTCTAGATATTTCTTGAAATCCTTCAAATATTCTAAAATCTTTGATTTCTCTAAATTTCTAAAAATCTCTGAATTTCCTGAATTCTCTTAATTTTGAGAATCTCTAAATTTCTTGAAATCCTGGGTTCCTGAAATTCTTTAAATTGACTAAATTTCCTGAATTCTCGAAATATTTTAACTTTCTTAAATTTCATTAATTCCCTGGATTCCCTAAAATCTCTGAAGTTCTCTTGATTCCATGAATTCCTTGAATATTTTAAATTCCTTTAATCCTTGAATACTGACACATCCTGAAATATTCCGAATTTCCTGAATTCTTTATATATTTTATATTCTTTAAATTCCTTGAATTCCTTAAATGCTCTGAATTCCTAAAAATCTTCTGAATTCCTAGAACTCCTTAAATATACAGAACTTTTTGAATTTTTTTCAATCTTCTGCATTCCTGAAATTCCTGAAATTTCCTAAATGCTCTGAAATCTCTAAAGGTCTCTTAATTCCCTGAATTTCCGATTTCCTGAATACTGACATATCCCTGAATATTCTGAATTCCTGTAATATTCTGAATTCTTTGAATTCTTGTGAACTTCTTAATTCCTTAAATTTCTTGAATGCTTGAAATCTCTTGAAATCCTTCAAATATTCTAAAATCTTTGATTTCTCCAAATTCCTAGAAATCTCTGGACTTTCCGACTTCTCTTAATTCCTGAGAATTTATGAATTCTTTGAAATTCTAGATTTCTGTATTTCTATAAATTGATTGAATTCCCTGAATTCTTTAAATATTTTGAATTTCTGCAATTCCTTGAATTCACAGAACACTCCTAAATCCCTGAAGTTCTCTTCATTCCCTGAATTCCTCGAATATTTTAAAAACCTGAAATACTTGAATAATGGCACATCCTGAAATATTCCGAATTTCCTGAATTCTTTCAATATTTTAAATTCCTGAAATTCCTTGAATTCCTTTAATGCTCTGAATTCCCTCAAATCTTTTTGGATTCCTAAAACTCCTCAAATTCACAGAATTTCTTTCATTCTTCTGCATTTCTGAAATTCCTGAAATATTCCGTAATATTTTCAATTCTTTAGATTTTTGAAAACTTTTGAATCCTAAAATTTCTTCATTTCATGAAATCTTTTGAAATCCTTCAAATAATCTTAAGTCTTCGATTTCTCTAAATTCCTAAAAACCTCTGAATTTCCTGTTTTCTCTCAATTCTTGAGAATCTCTGAATTTCTTGAAATTTTGAGTTCCTGAAATGCTTTAAATTCTCTGAATCCTCTAAATTCTTAAATTTCCTCAATTTGTTGAATATTCCAAATTCCTGAATTCCTTGAAAACTGTCATATCCTTGAATATTCCAAACTCCCTGCATTTTTTAAATATTCTAAATCCTTGAAATTCGTTAAATTCTCTAAATCCCCTGAAATCCTTCAAGTCTTTTGAATTCTTTGAATTCCCTGAATTCATATAACTTCTTGAATTCCATCAAATCTTCTGCATTCATATGAATTCTTCACATTATCTTGAAGTTCTTTGAATTCAGAAAGTTCTTAGAATTTATAAAAATTCGAAGAATTCTAGGGATTGAAATAATTCAGGAAATTTAGATAAATTTAGATATATCTGGGTATTCGAAGGAATTTGAAAGATTTTGATTACCTCATGATGGCCTGTGAACATTTTTCTTTAACTGAGAAGGGCTTAGAATTACAGTATGAATTAAATCACAACCAGTGATAACCTGCGGCTGCATCCGACTTTATCAGAAAATCTTGTATTGGCTTGGATGTTTGGCCATGGGAGAAGAAACTGCAGAAAACCACCTCCCGAGTTCAGCCGCTTTTTCGGCAGTCAATTTTAAAGGCATTTGACCCTACCAACCGAATATGCACAATCATCATCAACGTCAAACTTCACGCTCGTAATTAGTTAAAACTTAGCGAATACACAACCCGGTCATACATCGCAGATGCTCACCCATCCGAATGCTACCCGCGCTCGAAATGGCTCGAAATCTAGACTCTTCAGACTTTCAACATTTCGATTTCAGCTATATAATATATTTGTTTTAACAATGAAAAAATGTGATTTATCAATAATAATAGTCAAAATAAATTATGCATCAAATTCCTATTTTAAAGATTTTGCCAATATCGTGAGTTCGTTCCCAACATTGTTTGTAGCCAGATCCAGAATAAATATTTTTACTTCAGCTGTACATTTTTTTCTTCTCAAAAAGCTGGTTATACAGTGTTTTTATTTTATTTTTTATTTTAAAATATATCAGGAGGTTTTATGAGACTATAAAGATCGTAGCTATGAAAAAATGTGCAAGAGACAAGCAATTTTAAAGATAACGCTGTTTCCAGTTTACAAATTTGCTCTTGGGAACTACTTTCGCAAAGTGTCTTCTTCTCTTCATTTTTTATATTTTTCTCGTTTTGTCTCTCTCTGTAATACCCAGACTTGTTTCTGCAACCAGGGAAAACAGGTACTATTGAATTTAGTTCTGTACTCTGTGATAGCCGTTTTCTTCAAAGTATCCTCATGCAATTAGCAATTTCAGTCTTTCTTTTCAGTAACGAGTTTTAAACTTCCCTTCTGGCATTGTTCAAGAATTTTGTTGAAAGCTTCTTTAAAGAATTATTACAATAACTCTAAAGGGTCCATTAAAAAAATACTTAACGCCTTTGGGGCGGAGGAGGTGTAATCTCTATTATTGTTCAAGGGGGCAGTGTTTGAATTGTTAGGTAAAAGCATCACGTATTTTTTGTACAGCCCCAAATTGCAGTCTTCTCACTCTTTCCCCTTTTACCCTTTATCCCACATTTTACTTTTTTCGCTATGTTTAAAAAATGTATAGAACCCAATAAGAAAATCCAATTATTTTTTCTTAAGAGTCAATTCTTTTTAATATAAAGGTCAACTATTATATTGTTATATTTTTTAATCATATGGTTTTAACCAGATAAAATGTATTAAATAATTTAAGGTTAATTGTTTTTTGTCTGCTGGTCTAAAATAAATGTTTTTTCAATATTGATTTTTATTTCTAAATTGTAAAACAAATGTTTCTGAAATGTTTGAAAAATGAATCTTACAAGCGTAAGGAATTACATCGGGATTCAACTTGTAGGGGTTGTGAAGAAATTAATCTCGACTGTCCGTAGCTTAGTGAGTAAGAGCATCAGACCGGCAATCTGAAAGACAAGGGTTCGGATCCCAGGAGAGCTTGAGGGCTATTTTTTCTCAATTAACAAATGAAAATCAATATTTAAAAACAATTGATCTTAGACCAGTGGACAACAAAAGAAATAACATTAAATTATTTATCACATTTTATCTGGTCAAAACCATAACATACAAAAATATAATTCTGCTATTTAGTTAAACACTTAAATAATTTGTTGAAAATTTAACTAATTTTTTAAAAAGTCATCTTTTATAGTCAAAAATTTAAGTAATTTGTTATAAGTTGTACTGACTTATTAAAAATTCATTTTACTGTTTGAAGATTTAATTATTGTGATAAAAATCCGTTTTTTATTTAAAAATTAATTTTCTCAATGAAATATTTAACTATTACATTTTTTCTAAAAATTAATCGTTTTCCATTAAAAATTCAACTTTTTTAACTTTTTATTAACAAGTCATCTTTTTTGCTTGAAAACTCAACTACTTAGTTGAAATATAATCTACTGGGATAAAAACTTTATTTTGTTGGTTAAAAAGTTAACTTGTTTCTTGAAAATTAATTTTCTAAATGAAAATTTAATTTTTATTCTTGGTTGAAAATTAATGGTTTTTAGTTGCAACTTGATCTATTCGATTGAAATTTTTTTTTTCCAAACTAATTTTCTGAACTTAAAATTTAAGTATATATTTGGTTAAAATGTGATCGTTTTTAGTTCACAATTAAACTATTCAATTTTTTATTGAAAATTTGCCTTTTATATTAAAAATTTAATTGCTCAGTAAAAAAAATATTTGTATTTCTTTGTATGAAAAATTAATTTTTTGAGTAAAAATGTACCTCCTTCATTGTAAGTTGAAAATTGATCGTTTTTAATTGAAATGTAAACTATTTGGTTGAAAAATACCTTTATTGGTAAAAATTTAACTATTATGTAAAAAAAGTTGAACTGCTTTTTTTTAAATCCCTTAATGAACACATAGTTAAATATTCGTATTTTATTTTATAAATAAATTAATTTTTTGACTAAAAATTTAACTCCTTTATTATTAGGTAAAAATTGATCGTTTTCTAAAAAAATGTTAACTATTTACTTGAGAATTACCTTTATTGTTAACAATTCATATTTTCTGGTAAAAAATTCTATTATTTTGGTATAAAATTTAACTATTTGGTTAAAAATCAACTTTTTGGTTGACGATTCATATTTTTGGTTGAAAATCCTACTGTTTTTCAGAGAATCAGCCTTTTCGCTTAAAAAATTTAATAATTTGGTTGACAATTTTTTTTTCTTTCGTAACTAAAAAATCTTTTTTGGTTTAAAAATCAACTATTTTATTGCAAAGTCGTCTTTCTAGAATTAATTCAAGTGTTATAATTTGAACTTAAAATATTTTTCTGTAGAGGTTTTAACTTTTTTGGTAGAAATTCTTTATTATGGACGAATCCACATGCTTTTTTATTAAAAATTAAAACCTTTTTTGGTTAAAATATTAAATTGATAATATTTTTGTTAAGAGTTAATCTTTTTTTTTTGGTGAACATTTAACTAACTGATTAGAAGTTAAACTCCTTTGCAAGAAATTATTTTTTGTTTTTTGTTCAAGTTTCATCCTTTTTGTTGAAGATTCATCTCTTTGGTGAAAAATTTAACTATTTTATTGTAATCTCGTTTTACTTTTTGTTCAAAATTCATTTTTTTATACAAAATAATTTTTTAGACACATCTCTTTATTGAAAATTCACGTTTTCTTTAAAGATTCATCATATAAGTTGAATATTTATCTCTTTGGTTGAAAATTAAACTATTTTTGTTGAAAATTTTATGTTTTTTTTTGTTGAAGAATAATTTTTTTCAACTGAAAATTTAGCCATTCCATTTTTTATTAAAGCTTCATCTTTGTAGGTTAAAAATTCAACTATTTTGTTAGCAAATCCTATCTTTTTTGACAAAAATTCAACTTTTTCGTAAAAATTTGTCTTTTCAGGTAGAAAATTTATCTGTTACGGTAGAAAAGTTCAGGGTGGAAAATTCATCTTTCTTAACTGTAAATTCTACTCTTGGCTTAAAAAATCATTTTTTAGCTTGAAGATTCAACTATTTGTTTAAAAATACAATTTTTTGATTGAATTTTAACCTGTTTGTCTAAAATTGAATTTTTCTTATGTTAAAATTTCAACTTTTGTGTTTAAAGTGCAACTGTTTTTGGTTAAAGTTGAACTCTTTGGTCAAAAATTAATTTTTTTCGAACTAACAATTAACCTTTTTCTAATTTTTTTTCTTGATTGAGAATCAACTCAAATTTTTTGTTAAAAATACACCTCTTTGGTTAATAATTTAACTATTTTGTTGAAAATGCAATACATTTTGACCGAAAACCTGGTGGAAAATTTTTTACAAAAGAGTTCAAAAAACTAAAACCTGCAAGAATCTACAGAAAAAGCTTTGAACAGTTTTTAATTGAAAATATTTTATTTAAAAGCAATTAAACTACAAAACTTTAAATTTTCTACTTTTATACATTGTACAGTTTGAAGCTAAAAAAATGGGAACTCAGGCTTTGATTTTTGATACTATAAGTTTTATAAATTATTGAATTATTCTTAAAAATATGTTAAAAAAAAAACTTGAAAAAATTTTTCAGGATTCTGATGACAATTTTATTATCTTGAAACTCGAATTTTTCCTAAAATTCTTTTAAAATCCTGCAAAATTAAAAAAAAAAACTACTTTTAAAATCAATTTTCTAAACTAAAAATTTATTGTTAGTTTCTTAGGAGTATTAAAACAAATTTTTTATTCATTTGGCGCCTTCAAAAAAGTTAAAAAAGCTTATAAATTTTATGTTTCAAATCTTTAAAAATGTACATTGTGTTTTAAATATTTTAAAAGCTTTTTACGTTTTTAATTTTATTGAAATCTCTTCAAAGCGTCTAAGTATATCTTAAACTTACTGGATTATTTTTCAAATTACTAACGGTTTAATTGTTATTTATTAATTAAAAATTGTCATTTTTTATCGTTTTTAATATTTTCTTAAAACTAATGTTACAAAAAAGAATTATTTGACATTTTCCCAGCAAACTTAAGACAATTTTTTTTATTTTCTTAAAACCTTCAAAAATCCTTAAAAAGCTTAAAAATTTCATTTTTAAGTCTTAAAAAATCTAAAGCTAGTTTTTCATTTTTTGAAGTCTATTCTAGTTTTAAATTAAGTTTGGTTCTTCGCAATACTTGTAAATATCTCTTAAAGTAACTCAAATTTTTTCCAGATTGATAATTGTTCAATTGTTATTCATGCATCAAATTTCAATAATTTCACTTACACATTAAAAAAATGTTAAATACAACAATGAAAATTGTAACGTTGAAAGTTTAAATTTAACACTGAAATATTAATAATTCAAGGCTTTCTGTTTCAAATAATTCAGTTTAAAATTTTTTAAATCTTTATTTTTTACAGTGAATTTTTAATCATTAAAATTAATTTTTTACTAAAAAGACGACATTGTTAACTAATGGATGTCATATTAGAACAAATTTTATTTAAATAAATTTCAGTTTATATTTGTTTCGCTTTGTTTCGAAAAATTTGTAACTAAATAATTGAATTTTTATGGTAAAAAGGTCACTTTCAACCAAAAATGTAATAGTTAAATTTTCATTTAAAAGAATTATTTTTGAATAAAAATTTTTTTTCCTACAAGACAGTTGCATTTGCAGTTAAAAAAATTACTTCTTAATTGAAAAAGACGAATTTCTAACTGAAATAATGAATCTTTAACCGAAAAAATGAATGTTTAAAAAAATAGTTAAACCTTGAAACAAGGAGTTGAATTTTCAGCCTGAAAAGATGAATTTTCAACAAAACATCTAATAGCTGATAATTTCATTAAAAAAGTTCTAATTTAAAATATAAAATAGTTCGATATTACCAAGAAAAACAAATTTTCATTAAAATACTTATATCCTCAACTAAATTAGATAATTCTTTGACTAAGCAGTTGCATTTATTATTGAAAAAAATTGATTTTCTGTCACAAAAATACGAAATTTTTAACAAAATACATACATTTTCAAGCAAATTGTTAAATTTTCTACCAAATTGTTGAATTTTAAAGCTAAAATAGCAAATTTTATACTAAACAGTTAAATTTTAACAAAAAAGTGCATTTACAAGCAATATGTTGAATTTTTACCAAAATAGTTAAATTCTCAATTAAAAAAACTAATTTTCAACCAAAAAATGATTTTTTGTATGAAAAAGTTGAATTTACAACAAAATACATAAATTTTTAACCAAATAATTAAACTTTCTTCTAAAATATTAAATTTTTATGCAAAAAATACGACCAATAAGATTGTTGGATTTTCAAGCCAAAAAGACAAATTTTCAACCAGGCAGATGGAATGTTCAACCAAAACAAATTCGTGAGTCAAGAAACGAAAAAAATTGCAATTAAATTGTTGAATTTTTAAGCTAAAAAGACGAGTTTTCAACAAACCAGTTAAATTTGTAACCGTAAGCAATCATAGACTTTTGCTACCCCCTCCCCGCAACTGTAAGTTTAGTATATATGTATATATATATATATATATATATATATATATGTGTGTGTGTGTGTGTGTGTGTGTGTGTGTGTGTGTGTGTGTGT
>JAUELO010000271.1:2096731-2120504 GCA_032357855.1 Amphibolips quercusostensackenii | reverse complement strand
TCAAAGTCTAAGGAACGTATGGTCATTTATATTATATTACAAATCGATTTTTATAGTAAATAGTTTTTCATTCTTATAATTCAAAGTTAATAAAAAATAGAAAAGATGTGTTGATTCGAGACAAACCGATTGACCTATATTGATGATACATTTTATCAAAGAGTAAGAAAGCTATGGTAATGCATAAAATTTGAAAATACTATTTTTTATAGTACAACTTTCTTCATTAACGTAGTTCATAATTGGTGCAAGGATATAAAAGATTTTTTGGCTTAACACGAATCGATTGACCTATAAAATTAATATATTTTATTAAAAAGTAAGGAAGCTATGGTCATTCATATTATATTCAAAATCGATTTTTATATTAGAAATTTTTTCAGACGCATAATTTAAAGTTGATGTGAGGATAGAAAAGATGCGTTTATTTGAGACGAATCAACTGACCTATATTATCGATACATTTTATTAAAGAGTAAGAAAGCTATGTAATGCATAATATTAGAAAAAAAGGTTTTTTATAGTAAAATTTTTTTTATTAACATAATTTAAAATTGATGCAATAACGAAAAACATTCCTTAATGCTAGGCAAATCGATTGACCTATAATAATAATGCACTTTACTGAAGAGTAAGGAAGTTATGCTTATTCGGGATATCTTAAACATCTGCAATAAACATAAAAGCTTTTTTCATCAACATAAATCAAAGTTGATGCATGAATAGAAAAGACTTTTTAATTAAAAATTTTCAAATAAAATAATTCTGACAATTTTAGTTAAAAAATCATAAAGCTGGGAGAGGGATAGTGTGCGACAGAATTTCCCCTTCCCCTTTTCCAACTTGAAAAATTGCCATTTCAAATACAAAGTTTGATTTGTCTGATTTGTCATTGTATTAAAAAAATTTTTTGTATTATTTTGTAATTTTGTATTTTTGGTAAATTTCTATTCTTAAAGGGATCAAAATAAAAAATTTAGTTTTTCTATTTATTATTTAAAAAACCACTTATGCTTCCTCTATGAGGAAGCAAATCCATTTGCCAACGGGAAGCGAAGTGTTCGTGAAATGAGCACCATAAATAATGGGGAAAAGTTCGAGATCGAATTCACAGCTAGTTTAGCCAAGTACTTGAATTTTCAACAACAAAAAATATCAATTTTTATCAAAAAATGTACAAGTTGATATGTCAACTAAAAAAGATTTGACTTTTTAATTAAACGCAGTTGAATTCATACAAAATCGACGAAAGAAAAAAAAATGCAACCAAATTGCTGAATTGACAAGCCAAAAAGACGAATTTTCTAGAAGACATTACATACCAAAAGTTTTCTAAAAACAATTCTATCCCAAAAATATAAATTTTTATGAAAAAAGTGTATTTTCAGCTAAACACTTTAATTTTCAACCAAAAGGGATTACTTTTTTTGGCTAAATTGTTGATTCTTCAAGAAAATAATTACAATTTCAAACAAGTTATAGAATTTTTAATGAAACTTTCAACAAAAAATAGTTTAATTTTCCTATTGGGTTCTATTAATTCTGTTCGCATTCAAGTGAAAAAAAAGAAGACTTTTTATGTTTTGTGCTATTTTCAAAAAATATTTAAAAAAATATTCCTGAAAAACATCTTGATAGGTAATAAAATACGTAAAATGGTGTATCAGAGATAAGTATTTTAGCTGTGGTCATAGAAATAAAATTTTAAAACCGAATATAATTTGCAAAAAAGAAATGCATTTTAGAATCCTCTAATAAAGTGTAATTAATTTGAATTTGGCTGTTAAATGGCTTGGTTTAACACGTTAACACACCGCGTATTTGAAAAAATCATAAACTTTATAATTTTGTTAGTTTCGTGAATAATAATTTTTTTAATTTCTGATTTTTTTAAATATAATCTTTTTTTAACTGTCACAAAAAAATGTTTGCAGCATCTAAGAGCTATCTAGTAATAAAAAAAATTTTTAAATTAAAATATGATCATTTAAACAAAACAATTCCTAACACTCCTTTTTCAAAAAAAATTAAGTTTCATTTTGAACACAGAAACGGCGTTAAAGTGTATTGAAACAAAATTGAATTATAATCGGTTCATAATGAGCAATCCAAATAGTAAAAGCAACTAAATTATTTTTCAGTTTTGACAATGACCAAGAGAGTGAACATAACCAAAGTTCAAAATGAATTTGTGAGTAAATGAATTGAAACCACAAAGAACCATGATTGGTACATATTGAGCAATTCGAATATTGAAAATAATTGATTGTTTGTCAGTTTTTACAGTGATTAAGTAAGTGAAGATAACTGCAGCTTAAAATCAGTTTGTAAGAAAATAAATTGAAATAAAATGGAACTATGATTGATTCATATTGAACAATTCGAATATTGAGAGCCATTCAGTTGTTCTTCCGTTTTTACATTGATCAATACGGATATTAAAAGCAATTCAATTGCTTTTTATTGTTGATATTGGTCAATACGAATATTGAAAGTAATTTATTGTTTGCCAGTTTTTACAGTGATCAAGAGAGTGAAGAAAACTGAAGTTTAAAATCAGTTTTTAAAAAAAAAATTCGAAATAAAATGGAATCATGATTGGTTCATATTGAGCAATACTAATATTGAAAGCAATTGAGTTGCTCTTCGGTTTGTACATTGATCAAGAGACTGAAAATATCTCCAGTTTAAAATGAGTTTATAAGAAAATGAACTGGAACCAAATTAAACCATAATTTGGTCAAGTTGAGCAATCCGAATATTAAAAGTAATTTAATTATTTTTGGGTACTAACCATGCTCAATACGAATATTAAAAGGAACTTAATTGTTTCTTTCAGTTTTGACATTGAACAAGAGAATGAATATAACGGAAGTTCAAAATGAGTTTGTAGTAAAATGAACTGAAACAAAATTTAACCATAATTGGTTCATATGGAACAATGCGAATATTGAGAGCAATTCAGTTGTTCTTCCGTTTTTACATTGATCAATACAAATATTAAAAGCCATTCAATTGCTTTTCAGTGTTGATATTGATTAATACGAATATTGAAAGCAATTATTGTTTATCAGTTTTTACAGTGATCAAAAGAGTGAAGCTTACTGAAGTTTAAAATGAGTTTGTAAGGAAATGAATTAAAATACAATGGAACCATGTTTGGCTCATATTGAGCAATACGAATATTGTAAACCGTTCAGTTATTCTCACGTTTTTGTATTGATCAGAAGACTGGAAATAAGTCAAGTTCAAAATGAGTTCATCAGCAAATGAAATGAAACAAAATAAAATCATAATTGGTTCAGAATAAGCAATACGAATATTGAAAGCAATTTAATTGTTTTTTCAGTTTTGACTTTGATAAATACAAATATTTAAAGCCATTCAATTGCATTTCAGTAGTCATATTGATCAATACAAATATTGAAAGTAATTAGAATTGTTTTTTAGTTTTGACAATGAAAAAGAGCAATTTAGTTGTTCTGCGGTTTTTACATTGATCAAGAGAATTGACATAACTGAAGTTCAAAATAAGTTTGTAAGAAAATAAACTGAAATAAAATTGAACTATGATTGGTTCATATTCAACAATACAAATATTGAGAGCAACTCAGTTGTTCTTCCAATTTTACATTGATCAATACGAATATTAAAAGCAATTGAATTGCTTTTCAGTGTTGATATTGATCAGTACAAATATAGAAAGCAATTCATTGTTTGTCAGTTTTTACAGTGATCAAGGGAGTAAAGATAATTGAAGTTAAAATGAGTTTGTAAGAAAATAATTAAAATAAAACAAAAACATGATTGGTTCATATTAAGCAATACAAATATTGAGAATCATTCAGTTATTCTTTGGTTTTTACATTAATCAAGAGACTGGAAATAACTGAAATTAAAAATGATTTTATAAGAAAATAAACTGAAACAAAATAAAATCATAATTGGTTCAGAATGAGCAATATGAATATTGAAAGCAATTTATTTGGTTTTTTAGTTTTGACATTGATCAATACAAATGTTAAAAGCAATTCAATTGCATTTCAGTGGTCATATTGATCAATACGAATATTGAAAGCAATTAAATTTTTTTTTTAGTTTTTACAGTGATCAAGAGAGTGAAGATAACCGAAGTTCAAAATGAATTTGTAAGAAAATAAACTGGAATGAAATGGAACCATAATTGGTTCATATTGAGCAATACGAATATTGAAAGCAATTTTTTTTTTCAATTTTGGCTTTGCTCAATACGAATATTTGAAGCAATTCAATTGTTTTTCATTGTGAATATTGATCAATACGAATATTGAAAGCAATTTAATTGAATTCAAAGCAATTCAGTTGTTCTCCGGTTCTTACATTGATCAAGAGAGTTAACATAACTAAGTTTACAATAAGTTTGTGAGAAAATGAACTGAAATAAAATAGAACCATGATTGCTTCATATTGACCATTACAAATATTGAGAGCAATTCAGTTGTTCTTCGATTTTTACATTAATTAAGAGACTAGAAATAATTTAAGTTTAAAATGAGTTAATAAGAAAATTAACTGAAAAAAAATTAAACCATAATTAGTTCAAGTTGAGCAATCCGAATATTGGAAGGAATTTAATTATTTTTGTGCACTGACAATGATCAATACGAGTATTGAAAGGAACTCAATTGTTTTTTCAGTTTTGACACTGATCAAGAGAATTAACATAAATGAAGTTCAAAATAAGTTTGTAGAAAAATAAACTAAAACAAAATTAAACCATAATTGGTTCATATTGAACAATACGAATACTGAGAGCAACTCAGTTGTTCTTCCAATTTTACATTGATCAATACGAATATTAAAAGCAATTGAATTTTTTTTCATTTTTGACAATGATAAAGAGCAATTTAGTTGCTCTCCGATTTTTATATTCATCAAGAGAGTTAACACAACTGAGTTCAAAATAAGTTTGTGAGAAAATGAACTGAAATAAAATAGAACCATGATTGCTTCATATTGACCAATACGAATATTGAGAGCAATTTAGTTGTTTTTCCGTTTGTACACTGATTAATACGAATATTAAAAGCAATTTAATTGCTATTCTGTGTTAATATTGATCAATACAAATATTGTAAGCAATTCATTGTTTGTCAGTTTTGACAGTGATCAAGAGAGTGAAGATAACTGAAGTTCAAAATGAGTTTGTAAGAAAATGAATTAAGATAAAATAAACTATAATACATTTATCAAGAGACTTAAAATAACTTAAGTTTGAAATAAGTTTATAAGAAAATGAACTGAAACAAAACGAAATCATAATTAGTTCAAGTTGAGCAATTCGAATGTTAAGAGCAATTCAATTCTTTTTGGGTACTAACAATGATCAATACGAATATTGAAAGTAATTCAATTGTTTTTCAGTTTAAGCATTGATCAATACAAATATTGATAGCAATTCAATTGTTTCTTTAGTTTCTGACATTCATCAAGAAAGTGAAAATAACTGAAATTCAAAACAAGTTTGTAAAAAAATGTACATGAACAAAATTAAAACACTGGTTTTTTCTGTGTAGAGAGTATAATATAAAATTTGGATTTATGTGTCAATTTGGATTTAACACATTGTTTTCCGTTCTAGTGAAGCAAACCATTGTAACCTATTTATACGTGTTTTCCAAGTTTTCAACTTTTTCATCTCAGTATGTATACACAATCGTGCACATGTCACGTGTTGATACGATGACCTTATTTTTCTGCAGGGGAGATCGCTCATTCCAAGATCATCCCCAACAAAAACTGTCACTTCTCCAATGCCACTCCCTCAAATATCCGCTCTTTGATTAGATTTTCGAAGAAGTTCTTAACTCAGTTCTCTATTTTTGTATATGTTTTTTTATAAAATTAGTTGTAGCTTACACGTGCATTATTTTTTACTTTTACAGAATAATCTTATTTTTTTATAATAAAATTATAAAAAAAGGCACTGCAAACAGTGTGCCCAACAAAACAATAGATTTTCTAAAACGCGAGGGTGGAATTTCACTCTTTTTATAAAATCCATAACCATCTTTATATATATTTATTTGACAGGAAAAAGTGAACACGCGCGCTGCGCACTTGATTATTTTTTTGTCTCGCGCAGTTTTTTAAATTAAAATGTACAATAAATACAAAATTGTTTTAATAGATAAGAACTAATGTCTTAACTTTATCAAAATGTTGCATTTTTTAAATGAAAAATAGAAATTTTTGACGTAAACTATCAACATAATCCATAATTGTTCAAATATTGTACATAATCTTTGAAATCTAATGATTTTTTTAATGATAGCAATTTTAGACGAAGAAAAGTAACGTAACACAAAGAAAAATTGTTGCGGGTTGTAAATATTCTTATATCAATTTTTGGTGTAGAATGCTAACATAACTAAAAATTGCTGAATGTTGTAAATCTTTTTTTAAGTATAATACAAATCTTGTACAAATTATAATAATTTGTTATTCGAAATACCAATTTTTTGTGTAAACTGCTTATATAACCAAAAAATATTGAAATTTGGATTTGTTTAAACTAAGGTTTTAAAATAAAAAAAAACCTTTAAAATCTAATGATTTTTGTTCTAAAAACGTTAAAGGATAAGAAACTCTAACAAAATAAAAACATTTAATTTGTTAAAAAATTTTCAATTTTTGAAATCTAACAATTTGTTATTGAAAATACCCATTTCTGGTGTGAAACGCTAAAATATCCCAATTTTCTTTCTTGATATTTTCTTTTCTTGGTGAAAGGGATTATTTTTAGATTTAATTTTCAAAATTTTCAATTCAAGATATAAAACTACTTTGAGTGATAAAAAGCCAATCAGTTCTTAACAAAAATAATTGCTAAATTATCGAAATATATCGTTACATTACTTTTTTTAGATAGTATTCAGAGCCCGCGACGAATTTTTCTTTATCCAGAAATTAAAATAAATAATTTTAAAAAATTTTTATCTCTGATTATAATAAATAGAAATTATTAAATACGTCAATTTTTTCATTTTAGCGGAGAATGTACTCTAAATTTTACAGAAAAAAATTAATATTGATAGGGTGACCGGGGGGCTTAATCGGAAATTCAGGGCATCATCTTTTCTCGCTCCCTTTAACTTCTATTTTTTTCACCTCTAATCCCAAGACGTGTTATTTATAAAACTACTTTGTTCAAAAACACTAAATTCGAAATTTTCCTAACCTTCACTGACTTTTGGCTGACCAATTTTATATTTTTCCTGACCGTTATAAATTTTTTTTCAGGTTAAATTTTTAACCAAATAAATTAATGTTTAACGAAAAAGGTAAATAAAGATAAATTATTAACAAAATACATTAATTTTAAACAAAAAATTAATAAATTTCCAATCAAAAGGACAAATTTTTAGGTAAAATAACGAATTTTTCAATCAAACAAGACAAATTTTCAACAAAATACACAAATTTTTTACTAAAAAAGATTATTTTTCAACCAAGAACGGAATGATCATATTTTTAGTTTAAAAAATTAATTTTGTACCAAATAAGCGAATTTTTAACAAAATAGTTGAAACTTTAGACAAATAAATTCATTTTCAATAAAATATATGGATATTAAACTCAAAAAGATCCACTTTCAACCAAAAATGAAATAGTTAAATTTTTAGTTTAAAAATTAATTTTCAACTAATAAAACCAAATTATCAACAAAATAGTTTTATTTTCTACAACAAAAATTTCATGAATTGAAATGATATAGAAAGTAAATTATACAAATTTCTAGGCACAAAAAATTTGTCACGATTAATTTTTTATAAAAAGGAATTAAATTTTACCCTCTCATTTTAAGACATCGAAAATTTGACTTTCTATTGGGCATCCTAACAAGTATGTTGAAAATTGACAAATAAAATCACAATCATAACTCCTATATTCAGAAAAGGCTTTAGTTGAATCAACAACAGTTTTGTTGTTTCAACTATAGAATATAGTTATTATATGGACAACAAAATATTTGGTTGACTTAACTAAATTTGTTAGTTATTTCAACTAAATATTTTAGTAGATGGAATTTTTGGTTGATTAACCAAAAACGATCTCTTTGATGAATCCAATATTTCGTTAAATTAACCAAAATTTATTTGCTTTAACCAAATTTTTATGCATATCCAATAAACACAGCTTTTTTGTTCCAGAAAATTTTTTGTTAGTGTAATGTAGTTGCCAACTCCAATGGACCTCTTCTCAATTTTATGAATTAAGTTACGGATTAAAGAATTTTGAATTTGACGGTATCCTAGAACACATCCTTAAAACTGATCAACTATTGAGGCTGTTCGAATTTTTCAATTTTGAAATATTCAAAAAAGTTAAATTGTTCTTCGATAAATAATTTTTTAAATTTTTTAAATTTTTTAACTAAAAAAATTAACATCTTTAATAATGTTCCATCAACAATACAACGGTCAATTAATATGAATTATGTTGGCCGAATGTCATTTCTAGTACAGCGGCACCCATCCGTGTACGACTAAAACAAGCACTGCTTAATTTCGGTGATCGAATAAGAAACCTCAAACAGTTTCACGTGCCCAAGTAGACATTCGACTATATCTTTTTTTTAAGGCCACCAATATTTAATATTGTTCTAAAAAACAATCAAGAACTGTAATGTTTTTTTAAGAAGCTATTTGTTTTAAATAATTAAAAGTTAAGGAACCCAAAAGTGTAGTTATTTGACTTATCTGGAAATTATTGGGAATAAGTGACATTAATTATTACAAAAATATTTTTAAAAAGGCTGTGTCTAGTCGTCCTGAAATATTGGGGGACTTGGAAAAGGGTATCGGCTAGTCGTTCCGAATTTTCGGGACGACTAGCTAAGCGTATGAAAAATATTGGACTAGTCATCACGAATTTCGGGACGACGAAACACTTCGTTCAGAAAACATTAATGGTTTTAGATGTTAAGTACAGTAAAATTACACGGGAATTTTTTTGATCTATTGAGATAAATTTATCAAATTGAACAGTTCAAAATAGTAATAACGAAAGATTGACATTACCTATTTTACCAAAATATGAATTAATTATCGTAGGAAATACTCATTAAAAAAATAACTTGATGCGCATTTTGAAAACATTATTGTTTATATTTATCTATTCATTTATTTATCTTCAATATTCTATAAGAAAAGTAAACTTTCAAGAAGCATTTTAATCTAGAGCCCCTGTTTTCCTCTTTTCCCCTTTTTTAAAGCATTCCTCTTTTTCCTTCTGTTTTAAAAACACTTTACTTTTGGGTTTTTTTCGCTTGATTACAAACTGAATTATTAGAACATAATAAAAACATCTAACTATTTTTCGTTGAAAATTAATTATTTTTAGTTAAATCGTCTGCTACTTAATTTTTGGTTCAGAATTCATGTCTTTTGGATAAAAATTCTATTTAGTTGAAAATTAATTAATCCGTTTTTGGCTGAAAATTCATCGTCTTCAGTGAAAAATTCAATTTTAAATTTTTCATTGAAAATTTACTTTTATATTGAAAACTGACCTATTTTGTTAAAAATTCGTTTCATTGGTTAAGGATTTATCTTTTTTATTTAAATTTTGTCTTTTTTTTCAAGGAATTTTTTTTACTTAAAATTTAACGATTTAATTTATAGATAAAAATTGATCGTTTTGATTTGAAAATTCAGCTATTTTGTTTGAAATTTAGCTTTTTTGTTTACAATTTATATATTTTGTTTCAAATTTATGTTTTTTGTAGAAAATTAATCTTTTTGATTAAAGATTCAACTGCTTGGTTTAATTTGAACTACTTTGTAAAAAATTTATTTTATTAATTAAATATCGACCTCTTTGGTTGAAAATTTAACTATTTTGGCGACATTTTTTTTACATCCATTTTTGAACTCCAAATTTAACTATTCTATTTTTGGTTGAAAATTAAAGGTTTTTAGTTTAAAATTTAACTCTTTGTAAAAAAATGATATTTTTGTCTTGAAAATTCAATAGTTTTATTAAAAAATTCGTCTTTTTAACTTGAAAATTTAACCTACTTTGGTGAAGGATTCAATTATTTCGATAGAAATTCGCTTTTTTTTTGGTTTAATTCAACTGCTTTTATTTACAATTAATTTTTTTTTTAATATCAACTGTTAATTTATTCGTTGAGAATTCATCTTTTTTGGTTGAATTTGAATGTTTTTTTATTTTAAATAAAAATATTTTTTAGGTTGAAACATCAACTATTATTGTAAAGAAAATTTTTTAATTGCCATTAGCATCGATAATTTAATTCTTTCTTTAATTATTTTATTTTTCAAAACCCTTTGAACAATGTATTACAAAACTGAAGAAAATTTTATAAATGAATTATGATGCTTGCGTCAATTAAATGATATCTTTTTTTAAAAAAAACCAAGCATACCATCAACTATAAATGATGGTATTTTTCGTTGAGTTTTAATCTTTTCTTATTAAAGATTCGACTATTTCGTTAATTGACAAGTTGAAAAATCATATTTTTCAGTAAAAATGTTCTTGACAGAAAATACATTTCCTTGGTTCGAAATTCATCTTTTTTTGTAGAAATTGGATCTTTTTCGGTTAAAAGTGCAACTGCTTGGTTGAAAGTTAATCCGTTTTGGTTGTATTTTCAACTATTTTTTTTTACAATGAAAATATTTTTTGTTTGAAATATAAACTATTATATTTGTTGTTTAAAATTCGTCTTTTTGGTAGAATTTAACTGTTTTGATTAACAATTAAAATAATTTTTGTTTCATATATAAACTATTAAATGTTTTGTTGAGAATTGATCTTTTTTGGTTAAATTGAACAGTTTTTAAATTTAAAATTAGAAACTTTTTTGGTTGAAATATCAACTATCATATTTTCCGTTGTCAACTAATCTTTTTTTATTGAAAGTTTAATTATTTTGTCAAAGATTCATCCAAGTTTTTCCTTTTGCCTTAAGATTTAAATATTTGTTTAAAAATTCAGCTGTTCTCGGCTAGAATTTAATCTTTTCTTGGTGCGAAAACTTGATTATTTGCTTAAAAATTTATTTCTTTTGCATTTAATTTCAACTTTTTGGTGGTAAATTCATTTCTATGGATCAATACTCATCTTTTTAAGTTAAAAAGTCAGCTGTTTTATGAAACATTTGACTTTTTAGCTTCAAGATCTAAATTTTTGGTTGAAAATTCATCACTTTTAGTAAAAAAATTAAATTTTTTTTATTGAAAATTCAATTATTTTTTTAAAATGCAATATATTTCGACTTGAAATCTTAAGTGTTTCATTTTTATTACAATGTCGTACCTATACATCAATTTTATATCCAAGAATTAATTGAATTTAATCATATAGTTAATTAATTACTAAACAAATATAAAAACAGTTACATTTCAATTTAAAACAATCAATTTAAAACAAAAAAAAATCAATTCTCAACAAAATAGCTTAAGTTCTTGAGTCTTCTAAACTAGCATATTCGACTGTGGGGTCTGTTAAAATATTCTGTTTATACGTTTTTTATTTTATTTTAGGCGTTTATCAAATTGAATTAAAGAGAAAATTTTGATTTGAAGAAGGTGGGAGTGTTCGAATTTGTGACGTCACCCTGGGTGAGGAGGGGGGGGGTCAAATTTTACGAAGTAACGTGACATAGTTTTTGAAATGCTTTCTAGCATATAAAGGATTTTCACTATGAATTTTTAAACGTGAAAACATTATATATGTATAAAATCCTCTTTTTCAGTTTAAAACAACAATTTTTACTACCTGAATAAACCTTGATGTAATAATAAGAGTGTTTTCAGGTTTCACCGTGGAGGCTGGTTGAACCTAATTGGCCAATCAAGTCTTTTTCAAAAAACCCGGGAGGACGGAAAGCTTAATCGAATAAGTATTATATCCATTGTCCCTATTAATGTTACCAGGGTGTTTTAAGATTTAAAATTGCTTCTCTATGTTATCTTGGATAAATATTGCATGTTTTTGCAATAGCAGTTGTTTTGTAAAATAAAATGCTATTTCCTGTTTCGATATGATGCTCAGTTAGCGCTGATTGCGTGAAATGTTTTATCCTGACTTAAACCTCATGCTCCTTTACACGTTGGCTCACCGCTCTCCCGGTTCCTCTTATAAAGACTTTGCCATATAAGTAAGGGATTTTATATACACCCCGCTCACTGATATGTGCCTTTTTATCCAAACGGTTGTTCATAGGCTGTCCTTTTTACGTAAGTGGTTTAAATATCGTTTGAATGCTGTGTTTGCTAGAATTCTTCCTATTTGTTCTATAATACCTTAGATGTAGAGTGAGATGGTAGTGGTTTTGCTGTCTCTTTTTTAGTAGGTTGTTGTTGACTGTTATATAGAGTTTATTTTCTTATTGCTTTAACAATGTGTGTATGTACTCTAATTTTATAATGATTTGTTTAACATTTTTTAATTCCTTTGGTAAGTTATCTTTCTCTATTATGGAGACAGCTCTATATACCATGGAGTCGATGACAGATTGCTTTTGAGATGGGTGGTGGTGGCAGGAGGCATGAAAGAATCTGTTTGTATGAGTGGGTTTTTTATAAACTTCATGTCCTAATGTGTTATCAGATATTTGGTAAACAAGTACGTCCAAGAAGCTCAATTTTCCGTTTTGTTTAATTTCCATGGGGAAGTGAATATTATGGTGTAATCGATTAATGAAATCGGAAAATTTGTGTAGTTTATCTAGTCATGTATCCGGATAAAAAAGCGTCGTTTACGTAACGGCACCAAAATTCTGGTTCAAGCTTGAATTAGTTAAAGATTTTGGTTTCTAGATGTTCCATAAAGATATGCTATCTCTTACAGGTGAGATTAGAGATCCCATTGCTGCTCGTAAGGTTTGTTCGTAGAATTGGTTATTGAACGAGCAGTAAGTATTATGAGGACAGTATTCAATTAAAGGCATAAGATCAGACAAAAAGTTTGCAAAGGATTTAATAATATCGATTGTTTTAGAGATTAGTACTTTCGTAAAGAAAAATACTACTTCGAAACTCACTAAGATGTCTTGAGGGTTCAAAATAAATCTGTTATATCTTTTTGATAAAGTCAAAAAAGTTTTAGACGTGTTTGATATAGTTTCCTGGGAAAGAATTCAGTTCTTTGGTGAGCAAGCGTGCTATGTTGGAAGTTGATGAGTTTATTGCACTGACGGTCGGTCTTAGTGGAATGTTGTTTTTGTGGATTTTCGTGAGTTTGTAAAGTTTTGGAGAGGTTGGATTAGTAGGTAGTAATTTAGATATTGTTTTGCAAAGTTTAGAGTTTTTTAAAAGGGTTTTTGCTTTGCTGACTATTATTTATGTGGAGACTTTTCAAAGTTTTTTATGTGTATCGTCAGATTGAAAGTCCATGATTTTCTTGTTATAGTTTTCTTTATTCGTAGTTTTACACACGATTGAACCCCGAAACAACTTTTTTTATTACAATGAATCATCGTGGAAGCATTAAATCTATTAAACCTTAATGTCTTTGGTTTTAAGAGTCACTTGAGATTACTGTCATTAAAAATGGAATATATGAGCAAGTATTTCTGTAGGTCTCACGAGCTTTAGTAATGTAAAAAAAATAACAAACGAAATGACTTGAAAGAACGTTTATTAGAAGAACTAAAGTTTCTTCTATCACTGCGTGCCTTTTTCAAAAAAGCGAAATAAATAATATATTAGTAACAAATATTTTTACATTTTATTAAAAAGAAAATTAATAGAAAATGAAATTAAAATACCTATGCTTAGAATCTTGCGTGAAACAAGAAATTTTAATTCTAAAGACAACAACGTGTTAATAAATTATCGTCAAATTTTAAAATAATTCTGAGATGTGACTTCAATTTAAAGATCAACCACATAAATTAACATAGAGCAGAAAAGCCTTACAAAATTTATTTGAAGAGGCTTTTTAAGTCAGAGACTACATCTCAAATAAAAGAAGAAACATAATCTATTTTGAAATTTTATGAAAACGACGAACATATGACTAAGTGGACTTGTGGCATACATTAAGGCGGTTAATTTATTAATACAGGATAAAGGTGAAATTTAAAGGAAACGCAAATGAGGAAAGCGCGCCAAAGAAACTGGATTTGACTCACATAAAGATTATTTTATAATACTCTGATAAATTTTGTTGACATTCATTATTTATGTCTGTAAGTTAATCGAAATATTAGTATATTTGTTTATGAAAATAGATTTAATAATTTTCCTTTTATACGTTTTTTTTTACTCTAGACAGAATTTTTATATGGTTAAAATCAAAATCAAACTAATAGTTTTAATTCCAACAATGTTGTGATAGACCTGTATTAAAATGTCCAACTTTGCAATCTCTTTTGTGTTCAGAAACTCTAGTTTTTAATTTCCTGTTTCATCAATATAAACTTTTTCGCAACACTAACATTCAGTAAGATATACCTAAGATATTGGCCATTAAAAATGTAAAACAAGATAATCAACCATTTGAAATTCACTACTCAAATCAGTTGATAGTTTTGGTAATGGTTCGGTTATTGTCAATTATTCTCAAAATTTTCGACATTTCCGCTCAATTATTGTTGAATTATGAGTTCCACATCCCGGGAGAAAATAATCAAGTTTGGACCCTTTCGCGTTAATAAATGTCCCAACAAGACGACTGGGCAGTAACTGTTAAAATGATGAATGGGACATTTTAGGACCTTCAATAACTTTCCAGGCGGCGGTAAAGTTCATAGAGCTTTATTGTCAGACGTCCGTAACTTTGAGGGTGAAATACCAGTATTCTCCTCAGCTGAACCGGACATTCAAAACGTAATTACTGGATTTAAGAGTAGGATCCTACATCGTGAAAAAATTTTTCATCTCCCAAGAGACTTGGGGATACTCTGGATTTCTTCAATCAAAGTATAGGATTTTAATCGACACTCATCCCAGAGTGCAGTGGGGTGCCATTTTGGGGTCATTAATAGATTAAGTAAGAGAATTTGGAGGGATACATTTTCAACCAAAAAGTAAATAGCTACATTTTCATTTAAAAGAATTAATTTTCAACAAAAAAAACGAATTTTTAACAAATTAGTTGAATTTTCCATCAGAGAAACTAATTTCCAACTACGATAAGGAATCTTGACACAGTTGGTACAGTTTCATTTTCATTTAAAACAATTAATTTTCGATCCAAAAAAAACTCTTTTTGGCAAAATAGTGAAATGCTTAAACAAAAAAATTAATTTTTATAAAAAAGTTTATATTTATATAAAACAGATAAAGTTTCAAGAACAAATAAAACAGTTTCATTTTGACTAAAAATAGTTAATTTTCAACCTAAAAAACGAATTTTCAATAAAATAATTAAATTTAAACCAAAAAATTATTTTTCAACTAAAAAAGGTATTTTTAAATAAATAATTCAAATTTTCTTACAAAAATAGATAAATATCAAACCTAAAGTAAAACCGTTACGTTTTCATTTAAAACAAAAATTTTTAACCTAAAAAAACTAATTTTTAACTAAATCGTTGAATTTTTATGTAAAAAAAGATCAATTTATAACTAAAATTAAACAGTTACATTTTCAACCTAAAAAAGAAATTAAATTTTCAACAAAATAGTATAATTTTCAGCCAAAGAAACTAATTTTCAACTAAAAAAAGGAATTGAAACCCTAAATTCTAGTTTGAAAAAAGTGCATCATTTTTAACTAAATAATTGAATCTTCATGTAAAAAACATAAATTTTTAAGCAAAAATAAAACCGTCCCATTTTTGTTTAAAACAGGTAATCTTCAACATAAAAAAAGGAATTTTAAACAAAATAGTTGAATTTTCAACTAAATGAATAAATTTTTAACTAAAATAAGGAAGCCAAATACTTGAATTTTTAATTAAAAATATGAATTTTCAACAAAATGCATGAATTTCTCAATTGAAAGTTGAATTTTCAACCAAAATAGATTAAAATTTTTTATTTAAAAAATAGTTAACTATAGCCAAAAAAGACAAATATTCAACTAAATAGTTGAATTTTCATTTAAAAAACTACTCTAGATTTCTGCAATCAGAGAGTATAGGATTTAAATCGACACTCATCCCTGACTCACTTTGGGGTCATCAACAAATTACATAAGACAATTTACAGGCATAAATTTTCTACTAAAAATTAAATAGTATTATTATATTTATAAGAATTAATTTTTAAACAAAAAAAAAACAAAATTTTTCAGCAAATTAGTTAAATTATTCACCGGAGAAATTAATTCCCAACTACAATAAGAAATCTTAAGACAGTTGGTGCAGTTGTTATAGTTACATAATTATTTACAACAGTTGGTTTTCGATCTTAAAAACGACTTTTTAAAAAAGTAGTCAAATTTTTAACACAAAAAATTAATTTTCATGAAAAAAGATCATTTTTCTGTCAAAAAAGTCGAATTTTTGACAAATTCCATGAATTTTTAACAAAATAGTTGAATTTTTATATTGAAAATATAAATTAAAAAAAAATTAAACAGTTACATTTTTATTTAAAAAAGTTATTTATAAACAAAAAAGTTAAAATTTTAAACAAAGGAATTAATTTTTAACTAAAATAAGGAATTTTTAACCAAATAGTTGAATTTTCATATAAAAAAGATCACTTTTAAACCAAAAATGAAACCTAAAAAAACCTAAAAAATAACCTAAAAACAAGACTTTTTAACAGAGCAGTCACATTTTCAACAAAAAAATTATTTTTAAATTAAATGAGGAATCTTCAACCAAAAAAAATGAATTTTCAGACAAACTGTTGAATTTTCATCCAAAAACACGAATTTTGAACGAAAATAAAATAAATTTATTTACTAAAAAAGACAAATTCTCAACAAAATGCATGAATTTTCAAACTAATTTTTGAACTTTAAACTAAAATAGATTTAAATTTTATATGAAAAATAGTTGAATTTAACAAAAAAGACAAATATTCCATCAAAAAGTTTCATTTGCATCTAAAAAGGATGAAGTTTCGACCAAAAATGGAACAGTTACATTTTCATTTCAAACAATTGATTTTCAATATAAATAACGAATAATTAATAAATTGGTTTATTTCTCAACCAAAGAAATCAATTTTCGACTGAAATGAGGAATCAGCAAAACGCATCTTTGACCAAATAGTTGAATCTTCAACCAAAAAGATATATTTTTTATCAAAAAGATTAATTATAAAAAAATACATGAATTTTCAAACAATAGTTGAATTTTCGTACACAAAAGGTGCATTGGCAACCAAAAATAAAACAGCTACATTTTTATTCAAAACAGTTAATTTGTAACATACAAAAAAAAATAATTTTCTACAAAATAGATCAATATTCAAACAAAAAAAATTAATTTTCAACTTAAATGACGAATCTTTATCCCAAAAAATACATTTTTAACCAAACAGTTAAATTTTCAATTGATAAAATTAATTTTTTTAACAAAAAAGAAAAATTTTCAACAAAAATTATGAATTTTGAAACTAATAGTTAAATTCTCAACCAAATACAGTTTAATATTATATCAAAAATAGTTTAATTCACCAAAAAAAGACAAATATTCAATCAAAAAGTTACATTTGCATCTAAAAAAGACAAATTTTCGACAAAAAATGTAACAGTTACATTTTCATTTAAAACAATTAATTGTCAACATAAACGAATTTTTAACAAAATAGTTCAGTTTTCAACCAAAGAAATAAATTTTCAACTAAAATGAGGAATCAGCAAAACGCACCTTTGACCAAATAGTTAAATATAAAACCAAGAAGATTTATTTACTATCAAATAGATGAATATTTAACAAAATACATGGATTTTTAACCAAATAGTTGAATTTTCATGTAAAACAGATGAATTGTTAACCAAAAATGAAACAGCTACATTTTCATCCAAAACAGTTAAATTTTAACCTACAAAAAACAGATTTTCTGCACAATAAATAAATATTAAATCAAAGGAATTAATTTTTAACTTACATGAGTCAACTGAAGAAATTAATTTTAAACCTAAACGAGGAATCTTTAAAAGACGAATTCACAACAAAATGCAGTAATTTTCAAACTAATAGTTGAATTATCAAAGAAAATAGATTTAAATTCTATTTCAAAAATATTTGACTTTAACCGAAAAAAAAAAATTTTCAACGAAAAAGTTATTATTTTCTACCAAACAAAGAAAATCCAAGTGGAAAGATTAACTTTTAACCAAATAGTTTAGTTTTTATAAAGAAAAGACAGATTTAAAAAAAATTAGAGCGGTCACATTTTCATGTTTTACATTTAATTTTCAAACTATAAAACACACTTTCAACAAAAAAAAATGAATTTTCAACTAAGATGAAGAGTCCTCATGCGAAAAAGCCGGGTCTAAACGAAATGCATACGTTTCTAGCAAAATAGTTAAATTTTCATATAAAAAAAAAATATATGTATATTATTTTTTCAACCCAAAATAGAAAGACCACAGTTTTGTTTAACATTTCATTTTCGATTAAAAAAACGAATTTCCAACAACAACAAAATAAATTTTGAACTAAAAAGATGAATTTGCTGCCAAAAAATTAGAATTTTTAAGAATATAGATTAATTTTCTCCCAAAAAAGACGAATTTTCAACAAAAGAGTTGAGGTTTAAGCCATAAACATTTTTCAGTTAATAAGGAAAAAAAATTTAATAAAAAATAGAAGAATATTTCATTAGCTTTTATTAGTACAGTTCTTATTTAAGTGGAAAACGAGAAAAAGGAGAAAGACTGTGGAGCCAAATATCCAAAATTCAATTATTGAGTTTACGAGCAAAATCCTGCACCGTGAAAAATTGTTCTCGCTTCCAGGGGACTTCCGGTTACTCTAGATTTGTTCAGTCAGACTATAGTATTTTAATCGACCCTCATCCTAGAGTGCAGAAAGTTTTTGCAAAATCGCCTTAAAATACATGGACGTGGAAAGTCCGTTCACTTTAGTAATGGGTAGGACCCTCCAAATACCCCAGGGTGGCTGAATCGCTCGTCCTGAACGTAAATCTCGACAAATCCCCTTCGGAGCATCCGCTTCTGTAAATACAACTTCATGCATTGAGATCTACTTCTCTTCATTTCACCCTTACTGGTTCTCCTAACTCTTCTAGCACGTGGCTAGTGACGTCACGTTTCTAGGCAACCGTACCTTTCATCCTTTTCTCCATTTTCCTTTTTCCTGGTTTCCTTTTGTCCGTTTCATGGCATTTCCTGCTCGTGAAGTCTAATCTTTAGTTTTATTTACGAGATAACGTAATTGTATTATGAAAGGAAAATACAGAGAAAAAGAACTCTTAGAAAAGCACATTTTTAGGCGTTTCTAAAGAAAGCGTTTTTTTTTAATTTTCATGAAAGTTAAGAGAGGAAAAAAAGGGTGAGGGAGATTGAAGAGGAAAAAGGGACAAAGGACACTTTGAAGTCTGACCTATAACTTTGACTTTTACACGAGACCCTTGACCTTCAAACTGTGGCTGGTACCTGTGACCCCTGACCTTTGAACCATTACTTACGAGATCACGTAATTGTATTATAAACGAAGAATAAAAAGAAAAAGAATTCTTAGAAGAGCACACTTTTAGGCGTTTCTTCAGAAAGCGTTTTTTTTAATTTTAATGCAAATTTCAAGAGAGACAAAGGGTGGGAGAGATTTAAAAGAAAGGGGAGAGAGGGCTCTATGAAGTCTGAGCTATTACTTTGACCTTTGACTTGTACCAGTGACCCTTAACCTTTGAACATTGGATGTAACTGTGATTCGTGACCTTTGAACTTTAGCTTGTAGCTGTGATTTCTGACCTTTGAACTCTTTCTTATGAGATAACGTAATTGTAGAAAAATGCAGAGAAAAGTAAGTCTTAGAAGGACGCACTTTTGGGCGTCTCTACATCAAGTGCCCATTACTTCTTTTAAAGTTGTAATTAAAATTTAAAGATGGGAAAAATAGTCGGGGGATTTAAAAGGAAAGGGAGGAAAGGGCACTTTAAACTATGAGCTATCACTTTGACCTTTGAATTGTACCTGTGACCATTGACCTTTGAACTTTTATTTCTAAGATGATATGATTGTATTTTGAAAGAAACATAAAGAGAAAAATAAGTTTTACAAGGGTCATTTTTGGATGCTTTTACGGCAAGTGTCTTTTTTTCAACAAAAAAATTTTGGAACGAAAATTTGAAAAAAAGGGGGAGGAGTTATTTAAAAGGGACGAGGAAAAAGGAAGCTTTGACCTATGATCCATCACCTTTGACCTTCGGCTTGTACCTGTGATCCCTGACCTTTCAACTTTTTCTTGTACCTGTGATCCCTGAGATTTAAGCTTTGGCTTATACCTGTAATCCCAGACCTTTAAACTTTTACTTACAAAATATTATAATTATTTTACGTAAAAATAATACGGAGAAAAAGAATTCTTAGGAGGACGCACTTTTAGGCATTCCTACGGCAGATATTTTTTTTGCAAAAAAAAGGATGTGATCAAAACTTGGAAAAGGGGAAAAAGTAGGGCAGATTTAAAGGGGGAAGGGAAGAGTAAGCACTTTGAACTATGAACTGCCAATTTGACTCTGAATTGTACTTGTGTAATATGAATTTTCTACTAAAAAAGATCAATTTTCAGCAAAAGGTGAAATAGGTGCATTTTTACATTTTACATTTTTACTATAAAGAAACAAATTCTTAATCAAAAAGATAAACCTTGTGACGAAATATCAAATTTTTACTAAAAAAATGAATTTTAAACGAAATGGTTCAATTTTTTAATAAGAGACTCAAATTTTCAACCGAAAGTAGAAGAGTTACATTTGAATTTAAAACAATTAATTTTCAACGTGAAAACAAATTTTTAACAAATGAGTTAAATTTTCATATAATAGAATTAATTTTCAACTAATGCAAGAAATCTTTAATAACAAAAATTTAAAATAATTTAATAATTGAATTTTCAAAGAAAAATGTAATTTCAAGGTTTTAACCAAAAAAGAAGCATTTTCAACCAAAGACTGGAATTTCAACTAGCAAATTTCAACAAATTTGAATAAAGAAGCTAATTTTCTATAAAAAAGAAACGGATTTTCAATCAAAAAGATGTACTTTGTATCAAAAAATCGAATTTTCAATTAGAAAATGCGAATATTCAACAAAATAGTTCAATTTTTATTTAAAAAAGGTCTATTTTTAACCAAAAGTGGAAGAGTTAGATTTTAATTTGAAACAATTAATTTTCAACTTAAAAACAGATTATCAACAAATTACTTAAATTTTTGAATAATGGAATGATACTCCAACTAATATAAGGAATCTTAAACCAGAAAAAAAAAATTTTGAATTATATAGTTGAATTTTCAAACAAAAATATGAATTTTAATTCAAGAAGATTTTAATTTCAAGGTTTCAACCAAAAAAAAGCATTTTTAACATAATACTTGAATTTCTAACTAAAAAAGATCAATTTTCTACTGAAAAAAGATAAATTTGTAACAAAATAGGTACATTTTCAATTAAAGAAGTTTATTTTCTACGAAAAAACACGAATTTTCAATCAAAAAGGTGAATTTTATATAAAAAATCGAATTTTCAACGAAATAGTTGAATTTTTATTTAAAAAAGGTCAAATGTCAACCAAAACTGGAAGAGTTACATTTTAATTTAAAACAATTAATTTCCAACCTACAAAAAAATTATCAATAAATTAGTTAAATTTTTAAATAAAAGATTAAATTTTTAAATAAAAGATTAAATTTTCAAATAAAATATCATTTTTCGACTAAAACTCACAGAGCTAAATTTTAAGCCAAATAATGAACTTTTATTATTAAAAAATAACGAAATTTTCAACAAAATTTAAAAATTTTTAAACAAATCAATTTTCAACTAAAAGAATGAATCTTTAACCGAAAAAATCAATTTTTAATAAAGCAATTCAGTTTCTAACTAAGTCATTAAATTTTCAACTAAAAATGTGAATTCTGCACGAAAAATATAATAGTGAGTATTTTTACCAAAAAAATTTTGTCAGTGAATAAGGTAAAAAAACCCATACAAAATGTTGAATTTTAAAGCCAAAAGACGAATTTTCTACAAAAACGTCGAATTTTTGAACCGAAAATATTACATTTCAACAAAAAAGTTAACTTTCATTCAAATAGTGAAATTTTCTACAAAAATAGTTCAGTTCTTAACCAAAAATATAATAGTAGACTGAAAACCAAACAGAATTGACATTCAACCGAAAATAGTAAAATTTTCTCATCAGGTTCTATTAATTCAGTTTGTATTTAAATTGAAAAACAAAAACAGTTGTAAAGCCTGCAATAAATTAATATGAATTTTAATCAATTATATGCTAATAAATAATAGTTTAAATAAACATTGATGTTCATTTTTAATACTTTTGAAATATTAGGATAGAAAACTGAAAATTTTGCTTACAAAATAAAGCCAATTTTCCACTTCACACTTTTTTATTTTGAAATACACAAACTGTATTAGACTGAATACTTGTCAGTAACAAATTTTTCTTACTAAAAACAAGTTTATTAAGTTTTCACGTTAAATAATAATCAACAGAATTTATACTTAAATTTGTTTTCTTAGTTTATACAATCTTAGACTGAATTTAGGGAGAGGGATGGAGTCAGAACCTAAGGTATTTCAAGTGATGAAAATTGTTTCTTTAAAGCTTTAAAAGCAAATAAATTATGTTTTTTATCGTTTGCTTTGAACAGTAATAGTTAAATGAATATTTATGTCTCAGCACAGCGTAAATTACGATTCTCAATTATTTACTATAAATTACATAAAATATTCAAAAATTTGTTGTCATCTACTCTAGCATAGTTTCCCCTAATTTTTCATAAACATTATTAGTCTCTGTTTTTCATATTTTCGTCAATAGCTCTATACTAAGTGACCGAATTTTAAAGATTATTTTCAGAAATATATTTCTTAATCTCAAAAGTTGCTTTTATTCCTGATACAATGTTTATTTAAAAAAAAATTTTTTTAAATGCACAAAATAATTAGATTTATAATTAATACGTTCTGATCAAGGATTAAGGTTTTCATAAAATAATTTTGAGCCTTGTTTTTCCTATTTTTATTGTTCTTAAATACCTTAAAAAATCCAATTTTTAGAAAAATTTTACAAGAATAAATCTTTCTTTACGACCAACTGATTAAAAAAAATGAGAAAATTAATTGGGCTATAAAAATTATAGGGTGAGAACTTAGAAAAACAATTTTCTCCTTTTGTAATTAATTTAATTTTTCAATTTCATTAATTTAAAAAAAATATATTTTCTAAATGAAAATGCTAAATGCTGTTTTTTCGGAAGATTCCTAGATATTGAAAGAAGCCCATCAAAATTAATGATGGGTCAGAATATGAAAAGTGTCTAAAATAATAAATATATGAAATGTCAATAATACTTTAAAATATTAAAATAAAAAAATTCTGAAACTTTAATAAAAAATATTATATTCATATATATTATAAGCTTCTTATTTGGTAAAATGCGAAAAACAGTGGAATTTCTCGACGAAATCAAGAAAGGAAAAGGATTTGTTCCAGCGGAAAATGACTGTTTGTGAAATCAAGCCACGTTTCCTCACTATACGTGCCTGTAAATTTAGGTGCAATGTTCGTACTTGGCAGCCATTCCTGTTCCTTTTAGAATGACATTATTTCATATTTACGTTTTATTTCTTCGAG
>JAUELO010000271.1:2053342-2063683 GCA_032357855.1 Amphibolips quercusostensackenii | reverse complement strand
GGAGATAGGAGATAGGAGATAGGAGATAGGAGATAGGAGATAGGAGATAGGAGATAGGAGATAGGAGATAGGAGATAAGACTTGCCCTCACTTTCCCTTCTTGGATAAAAGTACGGCGGACACCCGACCGAAACATTGAGGGTTTATGCCCGGGACTGCAAACCCCTCAAAACTGTTTCAAATTAATAAATTTTACCTTTTTCAATAAATGTTGTTGCCAGCTGCATACTTATGACCATAATAAAAAGGCCTCTGTTGCAAATTGAAATAGTAAATATACAATTTAAATACAAAATCAAGCGCTTTTATAACCTTACTGACGAATAAAATTATACATATGTTAAAAATACCTCTCTCGGGTGGATCCGGAAAGGAAGCACTCTGATGTAATTGTTGTCAGTCTTCCAGAAAAAAATAATAATCGCAATAACGGGGATAGCAGTAGTTGATAAAGTCAGCTTGATATAAAGTTTATTGCTACGCTCGAATAATAAGCGAACAAAATATTTTCTCTCGTCTCCGCCGTCGGTTTTCTTCACAAGTGCTCGTTAAATGCCGATTGGTGCAGAAATAAAATTACTTCAATGCCGTAGAGACTACGTATTTACGTGCAAGTGAACGAATAATGGATATTGCATTCAATGCCCCTAAGCTTATTTTACGATCACACAAAACCGTATTTTATTTAAACTCAAATCGATTGCATTCATAACCCAAATTCATTTTATGATGCCCAACCTATTTGTGCAACAGTTATTTTAACTTTATTTACAAACTGGAGTACAAAATGAAGGCAAAAAAAGTACTTTTTGATACAAGTAAAAAGTTTGGAAAATATCCCTCTTCTTTTCACAGCAAATGCCGATTGATCCATTGGATCCTGAAATGGATCAAAATGATAATCTCTAAATCTGAATTCGTGAGAATTCAACTAATTAAATCAGTACTAAGGATTCAAACTTATTATTCAAAAATTTTTCATTTCATTGATTCAAATAGTAAAAAATGTATGTATGTTAGGATCTACAAACATGTTAAATAAGGTTATTTTTTACAAAATTAGCGGAATAAATTCTTCTAAACAAAATAATTTCGGTACTATATCCAATTCAATTTAAATTCCTAAGATTTCAACTAAAAATATAGTTAATTTTCAATTTAAAAAAACGAATTTATAGCAAAACAATTAGATTTTCCACTTAGTAGTTGAATTTTCAACTAAAAAGATCAATTTTCAAGCAAATAGTTGAATTTGCAACTAAAAAGCTTAAAGAATTAAAAAATAAAGCTAAAAAAATTAAAGAATTTTAAACACAATAGTTAAATTTTCGACATGAAGGATGAATTTTCAGCAAGGAAGATTAATTTTCTACTAAAAATACGAACATTCAACAAAATACATAAATTTTGAACTAAAAAAAATCTAATTTTAACAAAAAATGGAATAGTTTAATTTTTGGTTAAAAAAATTAATTCTCAACCAAAGAAGATTACTTTTATATCAAAAGAGGTATTTTCAAACAAAAATGGACGAATTTTTAACAAATAAGGTAAAGTTATCACCAAAAAAGATTCTTCAGGCAAGAAAACAAAAAAAAATTCGACTAAATAGTAAAATTTTTAAATCTAAAAGAGAAATTTTCTACAGTGCATTTGAATTTTGAATACATAATTTGAAAAGACGAATTTTCAAATAAAAAGGATGACTCTTTAACGGAATGGTTGAATTTTTGACTAAAAAGATTAATTTTCTGCAGAAAAAATCATTTTCAAAATAATACATAACTTTTTATCCAAATAGATGAATTTTTAACCTAAAGGATTAATTTTTAACCATGTTTTCAAATTTTTAAGCTAAAAATACTTTTCTACCCAAAACTATAAATTGTCAAGAAAAATGTAAATTTTTCACACTAAATGTTAATTTTCAACTAAATACTTGAATTTTAAATAAAAAGGATGACTTTTTAAAAATGATTAAATGCGCAAGTCAGAAAAAAAATTCGACAGAATACATCGATTCTCAAATAAAAAATATTATCATTCAACAAAAAATGGAATATAGTTACATTTTTAATAAAAAAAATCTAATGAAAAATTTTTTAAAACTAATTTTCAGCAAAAATATAGTTAACTTTTCTGCGAAATAATTGAATTTTCAGCTGAAAAGAATCAATTTTTAGCAAAAAATGGAAAAGTTAAATTTTCAGTTCAAGAAAAGAGAATTTTCAGTAAAACAGTTAAATTTTCAACCAAAGTGATAATTCATCAACTCGAATAGTTGAACTTTCGACCAAAAAGATAAAGAAATGAATTTTCAAACAAGAAGATTTATTTTCAACAAAAAGTACGAATTTTCAAATATAAAATATCAATTTTCAACCAAAAAATAGAAAAGTTAAATTTTCAGTTTAAAAAGTTAATTTTTGATCAAAGTTTAAAAATGTTAATCAAGTAATTGAATTATCGACCAAAAAGCTTAATTCTTCACGGAAAATGCAATAGTTCATATTTCAACCAGAAGAGATTTTAATTTTGAATGAAAAACAGTTGCATTCAACCAATAATGAAAAAATTTTAAATGAATAATGAAAATTAAATAAGCAAAAAAAAACAAATTAAATAAAATACTTATTTTTTTAGATGAAAACTCAACTATTTGGTTAAAAATGGATTTTTTTTGTTGATAATTCATCATTATAATTTAAAATCATCTCTTTGGTTGAAAATTGAACTATATTGATGAAAAATTTGTTTTTTGAAAATGAATTGTTTAACTGAGAATTTAACTATTTCAGTTGAAGATTCATAATTTAAGTAAAAATTCATATCTTTTTTAAAAATTCACCTATGTTGTTGAAAAATCTTTTTTGTGATGATTAATTTTTTTCACTGAAAATTTAACTATGCCACTTTAGGTTACAATTGTATCGTTTTAAGTTGAAAATTCAATTATTTGGTGTTAAGTTCAATTTTTTTTTGTGAAAATTAAAATATTTGGTTAAAAATGTATTGTTTGGGTTGAAAATTCAATTCCTTGGTTAAAAAATTAAATTCCTTCGTTAAAAAATCACTTATTTGTTTGACGGTTTATCATTTTAGTTAAAAATTCATTTTTTTATTGAAAATTGAAGTGTTAAGCTCAAAATTTGTTGTTTTTTTGTTACAAATGAATTTTTTAACTAAAAAATTAACTATCCTAGTCGAAGATTTATCAGTTCAGTCACAAATTCATCTCTTTGGTTGAAAATTAATCTATTTTGTCAAAAAAAATTTTTGCGAAAATTTATGTTTTTAACTGAAGATTCAGTTATTCTAGTTTTGGTTGAATTATCATAAATATTTATTGAAAATTCTTGTATCTTTTTAAAAATTCAACGTTTCATAACAAATTTTCTGTTGGTCGTAAGATATGAATGAAGTTGTATAAAAATTAATTTATGATTAGATAGATTTTTAACATCAGTGTATCGACGAAAGAATTCATATGGGAAAAAAATTCATATGGGGGTTTCCTTTTTTTTAATATTTAAATTATAATATATACATAATACATAATACATATAAAATAGTTATATTATATAATTATAATATATTATATATAAGATAAGAATATAATTTTCGTGAAGGGAAAAAGTATAGTCGGATATAAACAAAAGAAAAACGCGTAACGTGGTATATGAACGATTCTCATAGAGTTCATTTTTTAGCCTAAATATTGTACACGAAAAAATCAGGGGTCTTTTTCGGAACACGCTATTTAATGGTATAACTATTAATTATACAGATTTCTAGAAATATTGCCTTTCATAAAAAAAACCATCTTTTGAAGTTAAAAAGGGTCAGAGTTAAAATTGCATTAAACTCTGAAACTCTGAAGAGCGAAAGACTTTTCGAGTTAGTCCGGGGTATGCAACTTGAAATTAAAGTTCAACTGCTCGATTAAACTCGCGCAGTTATTTTTTTTTTTCATTGCTTTATGTATGATTGCTGAACTTTGTGCAGAACTTCTTAAAATATTATGCTTTTTGCATGCAGATATATTTCGTAATAACTTCTAACCATCTGACATAATTGGATTGCCTTTCACCGACTTTTTCCACTTCTCTAACAATTGATACCCAGACCTTTTATAAAAAAAGGAAGGTCTTTATAACAAGCTTTTACATAAATTTCGTAAAAAAAAGTTCAAATGTCTTTTGTTAAGATGCGAAATTGGCATCAAATTTCCACCGCATTTCTTTTCTTTTCTTCTTTTATGAGAATCTTTACTGAATGAACTCACAGTCTCTGAAAAGATAGAGATAATGTATCTTTCTTCTTTATTTAATAAGAATATATATATATATATCGCAAGCTAGTGTTAAGCGGCGCATATGTGGGGGAAAGCGGCGCGTATGTGGGGAAATGCGGCCCACACTCAGTTATGTATTTAAAACGCGGTACTGCTTCTCTGTAGGTTTCGCAATTAAATTTTTACGATTATTAGAAGTAAGCCTTTATACTTTTTACCTAGAAAAAGCAATTATCGCATTCAGAAAAACATAATCAAGGGTGCGCTGCGTCCCCCACATGCATCGCTTAGCCCCAATTAACAGTAATGTTTGCATATTTTCTTCATTAATTTGTCAATGATAATTTCTAATTATTTGAAAAAATATATCAGTGGCTCTCTTTTTTTAGGTGTTGATGAAATTTTTTAAACTTAAATTAGGTTCAAACTTTTTTTTTTAATGTGTGCTTCCTGTAATTTTTGTTTGTTTAAAATTCTTTAAAATTGCTACGATTTCAATTGAAAAGTGTTCAGTTTTGAGTAGGTCTGAATTTAAATTGTTTAACTTTTAAGGCTACTTGTGAAATCGTTTTATTTTTAAGCCCTATAATATTTTTTATGTATTTTGGAAAATCCGAAGTTTTACCTTTTTTATCTAAGATTCTTATTTTAGTCATCTTGATCAGCTCGAACAGAAGATTCCAATTCACCATCCGCAAATCAGGAATCTTTCGGCTAACGCAATTAAATAATCAAATCTTATAAAAGACGTTCCTTTTCCTACAGCAAATTTGATTTAATGTTAGTAATTCAAAAAGTTATTTAGAATTTTTAGTTACTTTTTTACTTTTTATTGCAATTTTAAATGTCATATTTAATCTCTGATATAATACTTTTTGATGTTAATATAAAAATTTAATTGGTTTTAAACTGAAATTTATTAACATTGGATAATTTTAGGCTAAGACTTGATAGATTATATACGTAATCCCAAATTTATAGCGTCCGAAATTCAACAATTTCGAATTTCAAAATTATCAAATTTTATCTCAATTTGGAAGGCACGTTTTCAAATATCGACTGTTGCATATTTTTTCAATCTATCGAATTTTATTGCTTTAGGGTAAAATTGGTTATAAATATTCAATTATTAATTTTTAAGACATTAAAATTAAAATTTTTTAATTATTTTGCAATTTAAAAACTTCAAATTTTAAAACGAATCGTTTTTGGAGTTTTTGATTTTTCCATGATTATTCCTTCCACAATTTTTCATTTTCCCTGATCATTAATATTCAAAACCCAGCATTCTAAGCTTCTATCATTTTTAACATAGAATATTTTATAAACAAAAGGCAACAATTTCAGATTATAATTCAAAAATTTCAAATTTATTTTTACCAAAAAAAAATGACTTTTTAACAAAAAACTTGCATTTTCAACAAAATATTTAAGTTTTTCATCAAGAAATATAATTTTTCACCCGCAAAGGTAAATTTTGAATCAAAATAAATTGTAAACCAAAAAAATTTGCATTGTCAAGAAACTAGTTGAATTTTCACTTTAAAAAATCATTTTTAACCACGCAGTTGCATTGAAAACCAACTAGTTGCACTTCAAAGCAAAAGAGACGAATTTTCAACAAAATATTTAAAATTTTTAAACAAATAGTTGAATTTTCAATCTACAAAGATAAATTTTGAATTATATGGTCGAATTTTTATTTAAAAAAAAAGCTTTAACAAAAACTGGTTGCATTTTCAAAAAAAAAATAGTTAAATTTGAAACAAAGGTAAATTTCCTACCAAAGAGATCATTTTTCTAATAAAATGGTGCCCCTTAAAACCAAAAATAGGAACTTTAAACAAATAAAGATTTTCTGGCAAAGAAAGAAAAAAATTCATGCCAATTATTGAACTTTTAAACCAAACACTGAGTTTTCTATAAAACAGTTGAATTTTCAACTTAAAAATATGAGTTTTTAACAGAAAATACGAATTTTCAACGGAAAAGTTTATTTTCAACCAATTATCTGCATTTTAAACAAAAAAGAGGAAATTTTCAGCTTATAAAATTATTTTTCTACCAGAAAGACAAATTTTCAACTGAGAAGGATGAATTTTCAACAAAAGATGGAAAAATTACATTTTCAGTTAAAAAAATTATTTTAAATTAAACAAAAAAAACGAATTTTCTACCAAAGAGATAAATTATCCACCAAAATAATAAATTTTCCAACCAAAAAGTGGAATTTTCAATAAAGAAAGATTTTGTAGTAAAGAAAGAAAAAAAGTTCATGCAAATTGTTCAATTTTCAAGTGCTTTCAAGCAGAAGGATTAATTTTCTGTAAAACAGTTGAATTTTCAACACGAAAATATGAATTTTTAACAAAAAAGTTTATTCTCAACAATGCAGTTGCATTCTTAACTAAAAAGGAAGAAGTTTTAAATCAATAAAATTAATTTTAGTGAAAAAAAAACAATTCTCAACCAAAGCGATGAATTTATAACTATAATGATGAACCTGCAACCAAAAAAATTTATTAATATTAAATTAGTTTCAGTTATACTTAAGAATTTAAACTATCTATTTAAAAAGGTCAATTTTTAACCAAAAAGATTAATTTTATACCAAAGTGGTGAATTTTCCAACCAAAAAGGCGAATTTTGAACAAATATAGATTCTTAAGTAAATAAAATAAAAATTTCATCCAAATTGTTGAACTTTCAAGTCAAATATCGAATTTTCTATAAAAAAGTTAAAAATCCAGCCCAAAAATATGGATTTTCAATAAAAAATACGAATTTTAACAAAAAAGTTAATTTTTAATTAAACAGCTGCATTTTTACTTAAAAAGAGAAGATTTTTAACTCATAAAATTATTTTTTTACCAAAAAAGACGAACTTTTAACTGAGAAAGATTAATTTTCAACAAAAAATGGAAAAATTACATTTCCAATTGAGAAAAATTATTTTGAAACAAAACAAAAAAAACGATTTTTCAACAAATTAGTCAAATTTTCAAACAGAAACATGGATTTTTCACTAAGTTGAAGACTCCTTAACAAAATAATGATCTTCTAACGAACTGTCTCATTCATTAACCAAGTAGTTAATTTGCAAAAGGAATAACTTTTTAACAAAATTGGTGAATTTTTAACGAAATAATGCGATTTTCAAATAAAAATATAATAGTCAGGTGGAAGCAGCTGCAAAAAGTTAACAGAAATATAAGACAAATAAATAACTATCAAGAATATTATATTAGGATGGTTATTTAAAGTGCTTCTTATGAAAATTTCCTGACTTTTGCAAAATATTTGAATCGTTGACTTTTCCCTGACTTTCTCTGACCAATAAAATTTCCTATCTTTTTCCAGAATTTTAGGTTTTCCCTGGCCTACGGCCACTATATACTTTCAATTTCAAATTATACAATTTTGAGTATTTTATTTTGGAATACTATCTAAGTTTGAGGATTTTTAGATTAAAACTATCAAACTTAAATTTTTAAGTGTTAAATTGTTCAATTTTCTTATTTTAAGTGCTTCAAACTTCGAATTATTTCGAATGAAATGCGTCAGTTTAGAAATTTTTGTTGTTGAAAGGCCTCATAAACACACTCAATTTTCATGATTAATAATTTGCTGATATCAGAAATCAATGGAACCAAAAGCACCCTTGTATTAATATACTTGTCAGCTATTAATTCAGGGAGATAATTAACACGTGTGGAGATAATTTTGGATTATTGGACTGAAATTTCTGTGCGTATAATTCTATAAGGGAAATAATTTTAATTAGTAGGCATACACAAAGGTCCATTCTGCCGCATTGGTCGACATTCGAAACATGTGAGAGTAGGATTGCAAAGAGGATTGTGACTGACGACCATTGGTGCTGGCATCAGAGTTTGGATGGAGAAATAAAAGGGATGAAAACAGGAACGAAAGGAGGATAGAAAAAGAGAAATGGAACAGGCATTTAATTAAAAATACGGGCTGTTATCCGTTATTCCGTTGTGCTGACATTCAACAAATAACCGTGACGTTGCCACGTCATTTTATGACGTTTCTCATCGCGATTTTTAACGAACCACTACTCTCAAAGTCTGATTATTCTTCTTCAAATTTTAAAAAGCTCACAGCATACACAAATAAAGTGCTATCATTTATATTTTTAACGATGCAACGTTTATCATTTCTCTTTTGTTTTCTATGCCTTAAATTTACAACACTAGAAAACATAAAAGCGCGCTAGGGGCGCAATTATTATTTTTTTGTCTCAGACAATTTTTTATTTAAAATATAAAATCAAGGTGAAAGTCTCTATCATTTAACATGTTCCAATTATAAAACAGTTTAACAAATAATCCAATTTATAAGTAATATAAAAGTACATTTTTGAGTACAAAAAAATTACATTATTAATTATGAAAGTTAGGCTTTTTATCTATATAAAATCAAGTATGGTTCTAAAGTTTTAAACACTGAAAAAACATTTTTAATTAACTAATTTACAAACTCGGAAAAATTCACTGCAATCTATCCGAGTCAGAAAGTGCATAGTTTAATAATATATACATATGTACATGTTTTGTTATTATATAATACTTCAACTCTGAGTAAAACAAATTAATTTTTAACAAAAAAACGAATTCTCAACAAAATATTTCAATTATCAACCAAAGTGATGAATCTTTAAATAAAAGAATGAATCTTCAACTGGAATAATTGAATTTTAAACCAAAAAGAAAAATTTTAAAATAAAATAATGAATCTTTACTGGAATGGTTGAATTTTCAACCAAAAAAGACGAATATTCAAAAAACAATATATCAATTTGCAACCATTTTTTAATTTTGCAACGGAAAATTACAAATTTTCAAACAATAGTTGAATTTACAAAAAAAAAATATAAATTCTCAACAAAAAAAGAAATAGCTAAATTGTGAGGTGAACAAATCAATTTTTAGCAGAAAAATAGATTTTAAAACAAATAGTTTAATTTTTAACTAAAGTGATGAATTTCCATGTAAAATAATAAATCTGATATGCGCCTCACTTAACTGGTGGTATTAATTGGTAGCAGTAAGAAAGATAGTATCGGGAATAGAGTCTGTCTATCCCATAAGGTAGTAAGCGGTAGCGTATAGAGGAGTGATCCGAAAAGCACTAGAGGAGGGAGTGAGAGAAGGGGTGTCGATGAAAGAGGAATGAGTCTGTAATATGTCCGTCTCATAAGGTAGAAAGAGAGGGTATGCGGAAGGGGGGTCTAGAAAGCACCAGTGGAGCGAGTGAGAGGAGAGATGTTAAGGGAGATGCAAGGAGAATGTCATGATGTCATTTCATGGGAGGTGAAAGAAGGATGTGATGTGTGAAACTCATAGGATAGAGAGAGCATGTGGAAGAGGGGTCTGGGGGAAACGTTGCGCGGAAGGTGAAATGACGTCGTAGTTGAGCGGTCGTTCTTTACCTTCCGTGTTTTTCGCCCTTGAAAAGAATTTTCTCAGTGGATAGCTCTTTTTGTTAGTTGGTCGGAAAGGCGTTAAGTTAGTCAATGGGTTGGCTGAATGGGCTGGTATGCCAGCTGTTACAGTGTAAACGGACGGGCTGCTATTCCAGCTAGCCCGTTAGCCAAAGAGAAAGGGAAAATTTAAGTAACCAAAACTATGTGCAGAATTTTCGTTCATTTAATTTTTCTACAATTTTTTCTCTTTACAGTAGTGCGAGTCATTACCCAGAAGTTCAGTTTTAATTGGTGAGGCGGCTACGTAGGCATCGACAGAGAGACGGCAATGGCTTGCTTTTGAATCTATGGCTGGTTACTAGCTGTGGGAACCTAGAGCTGCTTTTGAGCAATACAATTATTTGTTAAGATGCTGGTCACCAGCTCCCAAACAACTGACGTTCCGGGCCAGTGCGCGCCCTTTTAACGGGGAGGCTGCGTTAGCATTGCGTGGGAGTCATGCGGAGTGGGTAGAAAAACGATGGAGGGAGATGCGCGCGTCAAACTTCGCTGGCACTGTACTCGCGGCCCTCGCCGCCACTCGCTTTGTTGATGGCAC
>JAUELO010000271.1:2026844-2039655 GCA_032357855.1 Amphibolips quercusostensackenii | reverse complement strand
ATTTATTGACGCAAATAATTTTAAAGGTAATGAAGACGTAATGAAAATTTTAGGATATGGAGATTACGAAATGCTGTTTCCTGTCTACGTGGATGTCATAGAATGGAGTGTAGAGTTTGCAGACGAAAGGTTGTCCTTAATTCAGAAAAGCACGGCACTTTCAGAGAAGAAATTATCAGCAGATGTCCTGAATGAAATATTTGGATGTCTGACAAACAATGAATTAGGCTTTTTTATAAAAGCATTTATTAAGATGTAAGCTACTGTTTCAGATTGTTTATACTGTAGTTAAATATGCGTTAAAGTTAATACTTTGTTCACACATACAGCTGACACGTACAGTAAAATTACTATAAGCGTGTACTCAATTCGGTATATGCGTATACTAAATTTATTATAGGCCTATATTAAATTGTGTTACATGTTTACTGAATTTAGTATACGCGTATACTAAATTTCATGTGCATGTATACTAAATTCAATATATGCATATACTAAATTTACTACACGCTAGTATACTAAATTTAATTTCATGTTGTGTATTCTTGCTTCCATTACGTGTATACTAAATATAGTACAGATTTCTCTAACAGTGTAGAACATTATAAGGAATTAATATTCATGATTGGGCACGATTTATATACATTATAGTGGGACTCTACGACAAAAGCCGTAACTACCTACCTGGTGGACATCAGAAGGTAAGATACATGAAGATCTGGACTTTACTAAACTACAGCTCAAATTGATATTTCTCATTACTAACTTTTCTAAAGACTATCACCGAAAAACGATCGAAACGTTAAAATACTCAACTGTGAGATCTCACAGATTATTTATTAAATGTATGGACGAGTAATCAACAATTTTAATTAATTTAAAATACATCATCACGAGTCACTAGTGACTCCCCTGGTAGTCACCCAGTGAAAATATATTTCCTACTCAAAGCAGTGACATGTCGCAAGTGAAACAGGTAATATTATACCGCCAGAGTAATCACATGCTTGTAACAAAGTGATGTTTGGGAAAACAGCGTGCAATCATAAATTAACCTCAAAATATGCAGCATTTCAGAATAAAAATTATTAATAATCTTGGAAAAATGTTAGTATGGGATATAAAATAAATGATTAAACATTTCCGGAAAAGTGATATAATACTATAGACTTCCAAATTGGTAGAATAATATATAAACACATATTTTATACTTGAAATAGCGAGATTTTTCAGAATAACAGTTATTACTATTATTCTGTTGAAATTATAAAGCTGCCCTCAAAATTTTTCTAGAATAAATACATACATATCAATATATAATACGTCTTTTATTCATAAAAATATGCAGCAATTAGAAGCTTTTTAAGAATTTTGAATGGTTTCAAAAAGAAGATTTTTTGAGATTCCTAAGAAAATTAAAAATGATTTTTTTAATTTAATTTTAAGAGAATATCTCGAAACATTTCAAAAGATTCTCAAAATTTTCAAAAAAGAATCTAGAAGATTTCAAGTAATTTTTATTTTGAAAGATTTTGAAAATATTCTAGGAAAAATTCAAATCCGTTTAAAAGATATCTAGATTCTAAAATTCCGAATTATATTTTAAACTGGCTCAAATTTTTTTTTTAATTTGGAAAAATCTTTGAAAAGTGAATAAATTGCCTTAAAATCTTCCAGTTTCTTTCGACATTTTTAGAAACCCTTTAAAATCTTTTGATATTTTGTTTAAGAATTATTTAAAAAATTTTAAAAATTATTTCACATTTTTCCAGGAATATTAGAAAAGTTTTAATATATATAATAATTTTCAAATACCTTTTAAAATGATTGAAATTGTTTTTAATCATGCAAAATAAAAAAATTACATTAAAATCTTTCAGCTGCTTGTTTGGCAATTTGGGAAATCTTTTAAAATATTTTACTATCTTTGAAAATATTCTCTGAGAATTCATTTTTAAACATAAAAAATCATTAAAGATTTTTGTAACAATCTTGCAAAAAATTTTATTTTCTTAAAAGCTTGCAAAATTCTGAAGATTGAAATTATTCTCTTATCTTTTCAAAACTTCTGAATATCTGTTGAAACAATTTGTTTTGACTTAAATTTGTTGAAATTCTGCAAAACCAAAAAAATTGTTATAATATTTTCCAGAATCTTTTTTGAAATATTTTGGAATCTTCAAAACCTGAAGCTAATTTTTTTAAATAAAACCTCAATCATTCAAAATTTTCCAGAAATACTAAATACTAAATTTAGTACCAGTAATTTTTTGTTTGCCGATATCCGTGAGGTAGCAAAATATTAAGAACAAAATTATTTCCCAATTTTAATAGATTATCAACAATTGAAGTTTTCTCTCATATAATTACTACTTAGAATTATTTAGAAATCAATTATATTTTTTCATTACTTTTAGTCTACAATATTATAATTTTAAATCTTTGGATTTTTAATGATTCAGACTCAATATTTTGTGCTTTCAGAAACTACACTTATTTCACTAATTGAAAAACATTGTAAAATATCAAAAACTAGAAAAACATTTTTAATTATTATGTTTCTTAAGCTAGAAAGTTTGTAGAAAATTCTTCTTTTTGGCTTGAATATTTAACAATTTAATAGGAAATTGAAGTATATACATAGTTGAACTAATTGGTTGAATTGGTTGAAAATTCATCTTTTTGGTTAAAATTCAACTATTTTGGTAGAAATTCAACTACTTTGGTAGAAAATTCAAGTATATTGATAAAAATTGAACTATTCATTTTTTAAAATAACTAATTGGTAGAAAATTAAGTTTTTTTTTTAATTCATAGATTCAGTTTAAAAATTGTACTGCTTTTTGGAAAATTCATCTCTTTTGTTGAAAATTCGTTCTTCTGAGCAGAAAATTTGAAAAGTGATCTTATTGGCTTTGGATGCAACTATTTTGTTGATAATTTGCCTTTTCTATTTAATTCAACAGGTAATAATTCGCTTTTTTGTTGAAAATGTAACTATTCCATTTTTGTTTGAAAAATTATTATTATTGTTTAAATTTAACTATTTGGTTGAAAAATCAAATATTTTAATATAAAGTTCAACCATATGATTAAAAATTAAACTATTTATCTAAAAAATGAACTACTTGATAGAAAACTCACTTTTTGGTTGAAAATTAATAGTTTCAAATAAAATATTCAACTGTTTTGTGGAAAATTCATATATTTTGTTTTTATTCGTCCTTTTGAGCAGAAAATTAATCTTCTTTTTTCGTGTTTTTTTGTTGAATTTAACTAATTAGAAACTATTTTTCCAACTGAAAATTTAACCATTCTATTTTTTTGTTGAAAATTAATCCGTTTTGATTAAAAATTACATTCTTGGTGAAAATTGATATTTGTAGGATTCCAATTCAACTATTTTATTGATTCATCTTTTTCAGTTAAAAATTTAAATATTTTGTTAAAAATTCATCCTTTTGGATTCAAAATTTATATTTGGTTGAAAAATCAACTACTTCGTTAAAAATTTAACTATACCCTAAATTTTTATTGCTCTATATATTTACAACGTATATAACTAGGCTTTAGATTTGGATAGTAATTGTAACAAGTAACTAAGTTACTAAAAAATTACGTTATTTGTAACTTTTAGGGTAACTTTGTTACTATTCTAAAAAGTAACTTGTGACGTAACATAGTTATGATTTTTGCAGTAACTTCAAATTTAATTTTAGGAACTTTGAAGTTACTTTGTGTTTTTGGTATAGCTCCTATTGAGAAAAGTTTATGGACAGTTTTGTGTAAAAAATTAATCTCTTTTGGTTAAGGATTCAGCTTTTTTGTTCAAAATCTGTCTTTTCGGGTTAAAGTCAGCTCTGATTTTAAATTAGATTTTTCTTTGGTTGAAATAATACCAAATATTATATTTTTCGTTGAAAATTCATGTATTTTGGAAAAAAGTTCAACTAATTGGTTGAAAAGTATCTTTTTTTTTAATTCATATTTTCTGCTTGGAAATGAAACTGTTCAGTGGAAACTTTTTTTTTATTTAAAAAATAAAACAATTTAGTAGACATTTATTTCATTCTCGAATTAAAATTTGGTTTTTTTGCTTCAAAATTCATCTCTTTTAGTAAAAAACTCTGATCTTTTTTAGTTGAATATTTAACTATTTTGGTAGAAAATTAATCTGATTTGGTTGAGGTTTTAGCTACTTTGTTAAAAAATTCGTCTTTTTGGTTGAATCCAACTATGTTTGATTTTAAACTAAAATCTTGTTTAGTTGAAATAATATCATCTGTTATATTTTTGGTAGAGAAATCATTTCTTTTTTGTTGGAAATTCATTAATTTTTTAAAAAGTTCAACAATTTTGATAAAAATTTCAAATAGTTGGTTATTTTTACTAACATTTTTTTGAAAATTCATATTTCCGGTTTAAAAATTAAACTTTTTTGTTAAAAAGTGTTGTTTTGGTTTTAAAATTCATCTCTTTTAGTAGAAAAAATTATGTAGAGAATTCAGCTATTTTATTAAAAATTCGACTTTTCTAATTGAAAATTTAACAACAATTTTAATCGCCTGTTCTAATATTTTATATTGCCTAATTAGTTTTTCTTGTTGTAAGGGTGCCGATGATTTGCAATCAAATATGAAACAATAATTATTTAAACAAATAAAAATTGTTTAATCAATTGATAATTTATATAAAAATACAACTTTTGTTTTGAACCATCAGAAATGATTTGTGACAAAAAGGTACACAAAAGTAATATTTAGGAGCAACATGCCGCAAAATACTTGATCCTCGTTTAGAGGGTGGTTTTTGGGTCATGCTGGAAGTGGTTGGGAAAAAGTCAAAATAAAATACAATACATACATCACGCACTGGGAAATGTTTTTAAAAGGTCTATGTGATTTGCACACATTACACACTGGAAAGTGTTTTTAAGAGGTCTATGTAATTTTCACTAGTTTTATGGAAATTTACGCCTTTCAGTCTCATATTTCGTAAAAATGGGTGTTTCAGGTCTGTTTTTGGTTGTTTTATATCTTTAGTATTTTTGATGTTTTTGTTTTTTTAGGACGAAACCCCTTAGCATTATCTGATCAAAAAATGAGAAATCCCTTTTTTGGGAATCTCACAAAATGAGCCATTACCCAAAACGAAATTCGAACTTTGTTTTTTTTTACCACCCTAATGATACATGTTGATATTTTCCGTAACTTCTTCTCATGCATTCTGCTTGTGGATTACTATCTTCATCTGCTGAGAAAAAAAAGTACTTTGAAGAAGATACATTTTATTACATTCCCATCAGTATGCATGTGCGTGCGTGTGTATGCGTGTGTGTGCACGTCTGTGCCGCTGTGGGTTTATATGCATGTATGTATGTATGCATGTATGTATGTATGTATGTATGTATTTATGTATGCATGTATGTTTGTATTCATGTATGTTTATATGTATGTATGTATGTATATATGTATGCCTGAATGTTTGTATTATATATGTCTGTATGTATGTATTCATGTATGTGTACTGTATGTATGTGTACTGTATGTACGTATACTGTATGTATGAATACTGTATGTATGTACGTATTTATGTATGCATGTCGTTACGTATATATGGATGTTTGTATAGATGTATGTATATGTATGACTGTCTGTCTGTATGTATATATGTCTGCCTATCTGTCTGCCTATCTGTCTGTCTATCTCTCTCTCTCTCTCTCTCTCTCTCTCTCTCTCTCTCTCTCTCTCTCTGTGAGCACGATAACTTTTGAAAGAATTAAACTATTAGTACACTTGTTAAGTGTCGGAAACTGAAGGTCAGGTTCTTAAACCATCCACTTTGGATAAAAATTCAAAAAGTTTGAGCATTTTTGAAATATTTGAGACCATTTTTTTCAAATTTGAAAATTCTATGAACATCTACTCGTACTTGGAAAGTCGCCCAATTTATGTTTACAACATTTTTTGTTGATAAGAAATTAATCAGAGTTATAGCATTTGAAAAATTAAAAAAAAAAACGAAAATGAACATTTTAAGCCAAACGCATGATATAAAAAAAGTCAAAAAATAAAAGACTTTCTTTTCGAAAGTTCTGCAAGATGATTATAACAACTTTTTGAATTTTTTTTTGAATGGAAAACTCAAATTGCGATCAGAATGAATATTTATAGTAAAAAATCAAAAATTTCATTTTGTGGTTGAACTATGCAAAATACGAGAAAACAGAAAAGATAAAAAAACCGTGCACCTAAAAAAGGTGAAAAAATTTGTTATTAATTACTTTTTAATAGGACGCGCGGTTTTTGTTTTATTACTGAAAATCGACATTAAAAATAAAAAAAATTAAATTCTGGGACAAACGACACAAGCTGCGAAAAAATAGATAAAAAAATGTTATTCATCCAAAAAGAGATACAAATTTGCTATTATTCGTTTTTAATATGACACCTAGTTCTTGTTCAAATCGTGAAAAATAACATCAAAAATACAAAAATTATTTTTTTTTGAAAAAAAGACGCAAGGTACGAAAAAAAATAAACAAAGGTTGTTCACCAAAAGAAGATCTATAAATTTATTATTAATCATATTTTGATGGAACGCGTAGTTTTTGTTTTAATCGTAAAAAATTAAATCAAAAATAATAATATTAAATTTTTAGGCAAACAACACAAGCTACGAAAAAAGAAGAAGAGGTAAACATTCTGCACCCAGAAAAGATCTACAAATTAGTTATTATTTACTTTTTAATAGGATGCGTAGTTTTTGTTTTAATAGTAGAAAAAAAAATTTTTATTTGGGGAAAAGCGACACAAGGTAAGAAAAAAATTAATAGTCAAAAGTTGTTAACCCAAAAAAGATCTGCAAATTTCTTTTTGATTATGTTTTGGTAGGATGCGAATTTTTTTAATTAAAATCGTAAGAAATAACATTGCAAATAAACAAATTAATTTTTTGTAAAACGACACAAAGTGCAATAAAATGTTGATTAACAATTTTTTTACAGGATGCGCGCTTTTTTAAATTATGAAAACAAGGCAATAAAAATACATTCGTCTATTGATGCATATAGTATGAATTGTAATAATATAAATTCTTTGAAATCATACATTTTGCAGGTTAGCTGAGAATAAAAATAAGTGCAAAATGAAGTACCAATATTAGCGTATAATGAAAAATCAAATTTGTTCTTAATTTTAAAATTTCGAAATAAGAAGTCCCAGGCTGAGGTACAGAAAGAAATATAATATGCATTTGATTTAAGAGTTGAACTTAATGTGGAAAAGTTCACACTGTGGACAATATCGAGTGCGAAGCACGAGATACGTGATGAGAATGTGTTCTTTAAAACCGAAGGAGCTTTAACCACAGAGAATTCACAATCACCAAATGACAGTTGTCGACGCTTTGACCATTAATTTTGAAAGGTCTGTGTACAAATGTGGAGGAAGTACAAAGACCGAGCGCGTCCCGCTAGGTAAATACATTCTCGAGCGCGAAGAGAGAAATAAATACATTATCGAGCACGAAGCGCGAGATCCAACAGACGATGCATTAATTTTTAAAAGATAATAAAAATTTGAATATTAATTGATTCACAATAAGATTTCTTTATTTTTAGGTGGTCTAAATATAGCAGGAGCAGGTGAAAAACCTAAGAGGTCTCAAAATATAAAAAGGAGTGGCCAAAAGAGGACATGATCAGATAAAAAGGCAAATCTAAGATGCAACATTTTCAATAAATATGACCTGTAAGAAAGGTTGCTAGAGTTAAGTGACAAGGGGTGTGAGAAGGGTTGCAGAGGTTGAGGGGCAAGAAGTGTAAGAAGAGTTACACGGATCGTAAGAATAGTTGCATGAGTTAAGGGGCAGGGGTTGGAAAGGAAGGTTGTAGGGGTTAATGGGCAGGGGTTGTAATATGGGTTGCATAGGCAAAGGGGAAAACAGGCAGGGCTTGTAAGGGGGGTTGCAGAGGTTAAAAGGCAGGGGTTGTAAGAAGGGTTGCATGGATTAATGGTAGTGATGTGCAATTGATATACTCGACTTCATTCGAATTTTTGATTCGACTCTCGATCAGCGCTATTTCAGATGGGTTTCATTAAAAAATCAACGGAATAGTTTTGATTTTGCGACATCGCACTTTCGAAGTGATTCAAGTCCCTTTAAATTTTTTTCACATTAAACTTAATTTTTAAAAATCCCATGAATTAAACGTGTTCGATAGGGTTCCAATTTTCATTGAAAATTCGACTCATGTAACTGCACATCATACTGGTTAATGGTCATTTCATTGACGAGAGTTGCAATGTTAAAGGGCAGTGAATGTAATGAGGTTAGCAGGGGTTAAGGGGCAGAGGATGTAATAAAGATTGTGTAGGTTAAGGGGTTGCAGAAATCAATGGACGAGGGTTGAAGGAAGGTTTACAGGGATTGTGAGGAGGGTTGCAGGAGCTACGGCTCAAAAGGTGTAAGAATGTCTGCATGAATTGAGGGGCAGGGTTTGTAAGGAGGATTACAATGGTTAGAGGACAGAGGCTCTAATTAGGGTTGCATAGATTAATAGTCGTTGGTGTATGGAGGGCTGCAGGGGTTAAGAGGTCCAAGTTTGTGAGGAGGATTGTAGGAGTTAGAGGTCAGGGTGTGTAAAAAGATTGCAGGTGTTAAGGGACAGGGGTTAATTCTTGAAATAGCAGCAACGGCAATATTTTACCAGCTGGACAAATAAAATAAAATATGTGCAAAAAGGCTGTGAAAAAGTTATGAACGATCCAGGTTTAACAAAATATGAGCGTGCCAGAAAATAAAATAGAGAGAATTGCGGTGGGAATTTTTCATACAGGTAGATAAAAGAATAAAAGACATTCAACGTCCAACCGGCTACAAAAATGCACTTCAATTGACCCCTATTTTAAAATTGACGTCCTTTTTCCCATTTCCTCTTGGGTTTACCTCCGTTCATGCATTTTATATAGAAGCCTTGTACGTGCAAGTAAAAGAAGGACTATTTTCGCGCTCGTAATTGGCAATCAGTATATTCCCTACTCCGCTAAAGTGCCTATAGATAAGAATAATGGGCAAGTGGGCGGAAACCGAGGCGGAAGCGCTGCAATGAAAGGATTCTCGAGGACGTCTCTAAAAATTTATTGAAGTCACATTTCGTCTTGCGCCCCAATTTTACCAAGTACGAAACTTAAGTTTTATCTCAGAAACTTGATCTTCATCTCTGTAATGACGCTAAAAAATAAAAACGTAATTTCTGGAATATACCGTGAGCTTCAATCGCTCCAGACTTGCGGGATTTTTCCGATGGAAGAAAAATCCCTTAAAAGTCTCTTGAATCGACAGGGCGGCTAGAATCTGGCTCATCTTTATGCAACATACCGGGGAGTGTTCCTTATTCACTGCGATAAAAGGTGAGAGCGAGAACGCGTTATTCTAGCGGTGAGCTACAGGATGAGAAGGAAAAACGATGTACGTAAAATGACCCATAGTACACCAGAATTTATTTTCAAGGAATCCTCTCGGAAATTGCAATTCGAGGAAGTGGAGGGAAAAATTTATGCAATTTTTCGTACGCTATATGTTCCTCGTTCTAGGCTTTTCTACAGGAAATGTGATTCCTTTACTTTTGATAAGTGCAATTTTACGCATTTATACCTAAATCTGGCCGGAAGGCCTGAATGAATCAAATTTTGAATTTAAGACTGTTGTTTCCTTTACCCCGCTGCTGACTTTTGAGCTTTCCCATTGACCTCTGACCCCCTGTGGTCCCTCTGACCTGTCAAATTGGACCTTTTGAATTCTGACCTGTCAAATTTGACCTTTGAATTCTGACATCTGGTCTCTAACCTTTGACCACCACCTCCAAATTTTCCCATTTTACCTGCCATTTCTTATTAAATACAATTTAGTTACTTACTGCTCTGTACACCTGAATTACAATTTATTTTTTTTATGATGGAACGTGTTATATATATATATATATATATATATAATTAAAAGAGTTTTTAAAAATAAATCAAACCTATTATTTTTACAGTTTACAATTAAAGATTTTTGAATTGCAAATCTATACAATTGAATAAATATTTAAAATTAAATAATTTTGAATTTTGATATTTTAAAATCGAACTATTTCAGAAAAATCATTCAATATTGATCACGTTCTATCATACGCATTAAATATTAAAGAGTTTTACATTGCAAATCGTAAATATTAGAGAATTTTGTATTGCAAATCTTCAATATTGAACTACATAATTATCTAAAAACCCTTTTAAAATCACATCATTCTATACAATGAACATTGAAGATTAATGATTTCTAAAAATGGTAGAATTGCAAAATGAAAATCGTTAAAATGAAAGAATTTTCAATTGTACATCTTTAAAATTTAACTATACCAAAAAAAAAGTTCCAAGTTACATATGTTTAATACATAAATCCTGAAAATTGAAGATTTTTTACTATTAAAAGAAATAAATACTATACTAGTTTTAAATTTTACAATTAAAAATTTTGCACTTCGGATGATTAACATTTAAATTTTATTCAATCAGGAAAATTTAGAATTGAGAACCCTTGACTTTTAATCTTCAAAAACATTCAAATTTAAAATTTGTAATTCATACATTTTTAAAATTGAAAAATCTTTCATTGCAAATCTTAATCATTGAAAACTTTTCCCTTGTAAAACTTCAAAATTGAACTAAATATTAAAAAATCGTTAAAAATTACATTATTTTAAATTATGAGATCTCCAAATTAATAACTCTTTAATTGTAAAACTTAAAAATGAAAGCATTTTGAACTGCATGTCGTTAAAATTCAAAAAATTTTTATTGTAAGTCTTCAAAATTAAACTATCTTTAAAAATTCAGTTCAAAATAACATACCTTCAAACTGTAAATCTCAAAAATTCATAAATTTTCAATCGTCACTATTTAAATGGTAAAATTTTGAATTATGAATTTTTAAAATTAAAAAGTTTTTAATTTTGAAAATCTACAATGAAAAATTCTGTAATTTGAATTGACGATTCTTCAAGAAAGATTAATGATAATGTTTAATATTTCATGATTTTAAACTATAAATATTCAAAACTAACCAAGTTGGCATTTTTTATTAAAAAATCATCCTCTTTATTCAAAAATACACTGAAAATGTTGCTATTGCATATTATTTATCGAAAAATCAACTACTTGGCTTAAGGTCACACTATTTTGTAAAAAATTCATTTTTTGTTATTGAAAAATCATTATTGTATTTCAAAATTCAACTGTTTAGTCATAAATTAACTTTTTTGGTAAAAATTGAAGAATTCAGTAAAAAATTCAACTATTTAGTTGAAAATGGACACTTTTGTTGAAAGTTAATATTTTTTATTTAAAAGTCACCTACTTTGGTAAAAAATAAAACTAATGAATTAAAAATTAAGTAATTTTGCTGAAAATTCGTTTATTTTTTGTCTAAAAATTATTTTTCTGTGTCTAAAAATTTAACTTTTCCTTTTTTAATTCAAAATATATTCTTCATACGTTGAAAATTTAACTATTTGGTTGAAAAGTGATGTCTTTTATTAAAAGTTCGACTATTTTGGTAAAAGATTATTCTTCTTCATTGAAAATTCGTCGTTTTGGTTGATGATTCAACTTTTCTTTTGAAATTTTCCTTTTGAGTTGGATTCAACTGGTAGAAAATTAGTGTTTTGGTCTATTTTGGTAGAAAATTATCTTTGCTGAAAATTCATGTGCTTGGTTAAGGATTAACCTATTTTGTCAAAAATGTCTTTTTTTTCTTTTTATTAAAGTGGTTGATAATTCGTTTTTTTTTAAAAGTAATTTTTTAAACGGAAAATTTAACTATTCAATTTTTTGTTGAAAACTTATCTTTTTAGTTCAAAATTCGATTATTTGTTTGAAAATTCATGTCTTTTGTTGAAAATTCGTCTTTTGTTGAAGGTTCAACTTCTTTGTAAAGAATTCAGCTATTTGATAAAAAATTGAACTATTTTTTTAAAAGTTTAATTATTTATTTATTATTTATTATTGATAATCTTCAATACTTTCGAATTAAAAATTCACCTCTTTTGACTAAAAATGGACTTTCTTCTCGCAATTCAGCTCTTCGAGCTAAAAATTCAACTGTCTTTCAAAAATGTGTATTTTTAGCTTAAAATTTCAACTATTTGTTTGAAAATCCATGTATTTTGCTGAAAATTTGTTTTTTGGTAGATTCATCTATCCTGACTTTTTTAAACTTCATTCTCGAAAATTCAGCTTTTTGGGTCTAAAATTCACCAGTCTTTCGAAAATTTGTCTTTTTGGCTTGAATTTTATATTTGAAGTAGTAATTTTTCGAAATTGAAAAGGGAAGGGGGAAGTTCACTCGCACCCTATTACTTTGTCAGCTTCATGATATTTTTACAAAAAGGGTCAGAATTATTTTATCGGAAAATTTATGATAAAGAAAGTCTTTTCTATTTATGCATCAACTTTGAAATATGTCGATAAAAATTATGAAAATAATAAAAATTTTACTATGAAAATCGATTTATAATATATGTATATGTATATATATATATATATATATATATATATATATAAATTACCATAACTTTTTTACTCTTTAATAAAATGTATTAATATTAAGGTCGATCGATTTGTCTTAAAGCAAGAAATCTCTTATGTTCTTGCATCAACTTTAAATTATGGTAATGCAAAAAGTTTTACTATAAAAAATCGAATTTTAAAATATTATAAAGTGCTAAAAAAATGCAAAAATATGTTTAGAAACCCATCGGTCAGTGTCA
>JAUELO010000271.1:1977389-1987664 GCA_032357855.1 Amphibolips quercusostensackenii | reverse complement strand
AGCGCCACATCGAGTTGAAAATTTAGGATATTAAATAAGAAACACTAAGGAAGGTGGGCCTGGTCCTGAATTTTGATGATTATGAAAAAAAATTTGTTTGTAAATAATTTTTTTTTTGCTTTTTTCATGATTATTAAAATTTAGGACCAGGCCCACGCTTTTCAGTGTTTCTTATTTATTATCACAAATTTTCAACTCAGTGTGGTTCTTCGTGTGAAAATAAGTTAGGGAATCAAAAGGTATCGGTAAGGTAGGAATCTGGTCACGTGACCTACTCGTCACATGGCCTTAAACTGAAGAAATTTTAGATTTGACATATTCAACTTCTTCAAAATGTGTGCATATGACTCAATCTCTAAAAACATGTCTTTTGCACGTTTTTCAACAATTCTGAACTAGGACAAAAAAGTTTTTTTTTATTTTGTTATTTTTCTTTATTTTTCATTAGCGAAAACTGTACATACAAAAAATTTGCCATAATTTTTTAAACAATAGTAAATTTGTATTGAATGTTCAAAAATTTCAATCTTTCAATTAAAAAAAAAACAGAAAAGAAGACATTAACCAATTTTAACATTTTTTCTTTTACCTTTTCGGATGTCAACACAAAAATTTTTTTTCCTTAGACCAAACGATTTGATTAATTCATTTTACTCTGTCCAAATCACGAAATGAAAAAGAAATACAATAATGGCATTTTTTATCGTTATTAAAATGTCCCAACAAAGTTTGGATATTAGTTATTCGCAGTTGATTATCTTGAAATAATAAATTTTTGATGAAGAATAATAGTAAAATATATTTTATTTACTAAGTTCGTTTGAACAATTATATTCTTATTATAAGATGACAATATAAAATTAATTACCTGAAAAAACTCTATTAATTCCACCATAAATAACTGAAGCTGACATTTGTTTATAATATTTTCTTCTTACTCTTGTTGATAACATAACAAAACTATTTATAAACTTTTATTATTGAAACTCAAAAACTATTATTGTCTATAAATTGTAAAAGTTACATGATGCTAATTCCCACAAGAACCTTTTTGTCCATTTAATTGTTTATTAAAAATTTTTAAAAATCTGTAAACTTCTACAGTCCTACTATAAAACATTTCTGGATTGTTTTTTCATCGATTTTCGAAATTTTGGAATAAATTTGAATATTTTATTTAAAACTATTTGCGTGAACCGGACGAAATTATGCAATTGTTACTCGGTAGGTACTACTAGGTATACTACACACGTGGAAGGAGAACAAAGCAAAGGAATGAAAAGGGATTGCCCGTTATCCTGGGCTCGTATGTTACCATGGTAACGATACCTTCGTCGAATGACCTTGAAAAGGGGGTGAGAGCGAGAAAAAGAGAGGGAGTCAGTTTATAGTAGACAATGAGCTCTATATAGGACTACGGCACTTATGGGGGAGGGGCATGCCCCATAGGACTGACGTACCCTTAGGATCTTGGGATTTTAAAGGACTTACTAAGATATCCGAGGATTTCAGTGATTATAGGGGATTTTAAAAGCTTTCAAGGTATTTGAATTGATTTTTCAGGGTTTCGGGGAATATTAGATTTTATGTAATTTCACGGGTTTTTATATTTTAATGGATTTCTAATGTTTTTAAAAAATTTTACAAGATTCCAATAAACTTTTTAGAGCTTTAGAAAATGTCAAGGAATTTAAAAATATTTTAAGACAGTTCAAAAATTTTAGGGTATTTTAAAAGATTGTAAGAAATTTTCAAGAGATTTAAATAAATTCAAAGGATTTTAAATTATTTTAGAAAATTTTTCAAGTTTTCAAGACATTTCTTAGAACTTTGAAAAATTGCAAGCAATTTAAAAAGATTTTAAGAGATTTAAAATATTTTAAGCAATTTAAAAATATCTCAAGATGCTCGAAAAGTTTTTAGGTGATTTAAAAGATTGAGAGGAATTTTTAAATGGTTTAAATAAATTCAAGGGATTTCAAAGGATTTGAAATATTTTGTGGTATTTTGAACTATTCTAAGAATTTTTAATAAGTTGACAATAATTAAAGGTATTTCAAAGCATTTTTAGAAATTTTTCAAGATTCCAATGTATTTTTCAAATATTATAAAAATATCAAGAAATTTAAAAAGATTTCACAAAGTTGACAAATTTTAGTGTATTTTAAAAAAATGCAAGGAATTTTTGAAAGTTTCAAATAAATTCAAAAAATTTGTTAAGCTTTTAAGGAATATTTCAAGATTCCAAGAAATTTTTAAGAGCTTCAAAAAATTTCAAGGAATTTAAAAGGATTTCAAGAGATTAAAAAAATTTTAGGGTATGTTAAAATATTGTGAGAAACTTTTAAGAGATTTGAATAAAGTCAAAGGATTTTAAATTATTTTAGAAAATTTTTCAAGTTTGCAACACATTTTTTAGAACCTTTAAAAATTGCAAGCAATTTAAAAAGATTTTAAGAGATTTAAAATATTTTAAGCAATTTAAAAAGATTTCAAGAGACTCGAAAATTCTTAGGGTAATTTAAACGATTGCAAGTAGTTTTTAAGAGATTTAAATAAATTTATAAAATTTACAAGGGATTTAAAATATTGTAGGGTATTTTAAAACATTCTAAGAATTTTCAATTAGTTGCGATGAATTGAAGGGACTTTAAAGAATTGAAAGAAATTTTTCAAGATTCCGATACATGTTTAAAAGATTACAAAAATATCAAGGAATTTAGAAAGATGTCAAGAGAGTTTGAAAATGTTAAGGTATTTTAAACGATTGCAAAAAAATTTTTAAGAGCTTCAAAAATTTTCAAGCAATTTAAAAAGATTTCAAAAGACTCAAAAAATGTTAGGCTATTTTAAAAGATTTCAAGAAATTTTTAAAATGTTTTAATAGATTCAAAGAATTTCAAAGAAATTTGAAAATTTTTCACAATTCCAGGTAATATTTAAGAGCTTACAAAAATTTCAAGAAATTTAAAGATTTCAAGATACTTGAAAAATTCTACAGTAATTAGAAGATTGCAAGAGTTTTTCAGAGATTTAAAATATTTTAGGGTATTTTTTAAGATTCTAAAAATTTTCAATAGTGTGACATAAATTGAAGGTATTTCAAAAGATTTAAGGAAATTTTTCCAGATTCCAATAAATTTTCAAGAGCTTTAGAAAATGTCAAGAAATTTAAAAAGATTTCAAACAAGTTGAAAAGTATAAGGGTGATTTAAAGATTGAAAGAAATTTTTAAGTGAATTAAATCAATTCAAGGGATTTCAAAAGATTTGAAATATTTTAGAGTATTTTTAAATATTCTAAACATTTTTAATAAGTTGCCATAAATAAGGGAAATTTCAAAGAACTTTAAGAAATTTTTCAAGATTCCAATAAATTTTTAAAAGATTATAAAAATAACAAGAAATTTAAAAAGATTTCACAGAGTTAAAAAATTTTTGTGTATTTTTAAAAAATGCAAGAAATTTTTAAGAGTTTTAAATAAATTCACAGGATTTGAAAGGATTTCAGGAAATTTTTCAAGATTCCAAAAAAATTTTAAGAGTTTCAAAAAATTTAAAGCATTTAAAAAATATTTTAAGAGCTGAAAAAGCTTCAAGCAATTTAAAATATTTCAAGAGACTTGAAAAATTTTAAGGTGATTTAAAAGATTGAAAGGAATTTTTAAGAGATTTAATTCAAGGGATTTCAAAGGATTTGGAATATTTTGGGTCCTTTTAAAACATTCAAAGAATTTTTAATAAGTTGCGATAAATTGAAGGGATTTCAAAGAATGTAAAGAAATTTCACAAATTTCCGATACATGTTTAAAAGATTACAAAAATATCAAAGAATTTAAAAAGATGTCAAGAGAGCTAAAAAATGTTAAGGTATTTTAAAAGATGGTAAGAAATTTTTAAAAGCTTTAACAAATTTCAAGCAATTTAAAAAGATTTCAAGAGACTCGAAAAATGTTAGGCTATTTTAATAGATTGCAAGAAATTTTCAAAATGTTTTAATAAATTCAAAGAATTTCAAAGGATTTTCAAAATTTTTCAAAATTTCATGAATTTCAAAAGATTTGAAATATTTTAGGGTATTCTTTAAGATTCTGAGAATTTTCAATAGTTTGACATAAATTAAAGGTATTTCAAAAGATTTTAGGAAATTTTGCCAGATTCCAATACATTTTCAAGAGCTTTAGAAAATGTCAAGTAATTTAAAAAGATTTCAAGCGAAGTAAAAAGTTTTAGGGTATTTTAAAAGATTGCAAGAAATTTTTTTAAGATCTAAATGATTTCAGAGGATTTTAAAAGATTTCAAGAAATTTTTCAAGATTCCAAAAAAATTTTAATAGCATAAAAAAATGTCAAGTAATTTAAAAAGATTTCAAGAGACTCGAAAAATCTTAAGGTACTTTAAACGACTGCAAGGAATTTTAAAGAGATTTGAATAAATTCAAGGAGTTTTAAAGGATTTTAAATACTTAAGGATATTGTGAAAGATTCTGAAATTTGTGATAGGTTGCCATATTTTAAAGAAATTTCGAAGAATTTTAAGATATCTTTCAAGATTCCAATACATTTTTAAGAGTTAAAAAAACAAGAAATTTAAAAAGATTTCAAGGGACATGATCATTTTTTAGGATATTATGAAAGATTGCAAGAAATTTTTAAGAGATTCAAATAAACTCAAAAAATTCAGAATTATTTTAGGAAATTTTGCTAGATTTCAAGAAGTTCTTAAGAGCTTTCAAAACTTTGAATCAACTTAAAAAGATTTCAAGAGCTTTAAAGCATTTTAAGGAATTTAAAAATATTTCTAGAGACTCGAAAAATTTTAGGGTATTTTAGAAAATTACAAGAAATTCTCAAGAGATCAAAATAAATTCAAGGGATTTCAAAGGATTTTAGGAAATTCTTTAAGATTCCAATAATATTTAAGAGCTTAAAAAAATATAAAGAACTAAAAAAAAAGTATTTTAAGGGACTCGAAAAATTTTAGAGTGTTTTAAAAGACGGCAAGAAATTTTTAAGAGATTTAAATAAATTCGAAAAATTTTATATTATTCTAGGGAATTTTTCAAGTTTCTAAGACATTTTTGAGAGCTTTATAAAATTTCAAGCAACTTAAAAAGATTTTGAGAGCATTAAAAAACTTCAAGCAATTTAAAACAATTTCAAGAGACTCAAAAAATTTTAGGCTATTTTAAAAGTTTGCAAGCTGTTTTTAAAAGATTTAAATAAATGCAAGGGATTTCAAAAGATTCGAAATATTTTAGCATTTCAAAAGATTCTAACATTTTTCACTAAGTTGCTATAAATTAAAGGGAATTCAAAGGATTATAGGAAATTTCTCAAGGTTTAAATAGATTTTTATAAGCTTAAAAAATATCAATAAATTTAAAAAGATTTCAAGAGCATGGAAAAATTGTAGGGTATTTGAAAAGATTGCAAGATATTTTTAAAAGATTTAAATAAATTGAAAGGCTTTCAAAGGATATTAGGAAATTTTTAAAGATTCCAAAAAATTTTAGGGTATTTAAAAAGATTCTAAGAATTTTCAATAATTTGCCATAAATTAAAGAGATTTTAAGGAATTTTTAGAAATTATTCAAGATTAATAAATTTTTTAGAGCTTCAGAAACATCAAGGAATTTAAAAACATTTCAAGAGATTAAAAAAATATCAGGGTATTTTTAAAAATTGCAAAGAATTTTTAAGAGATTTAAATAAATTCAAGGGATTTTAACCAATTTTTAAAAGTGTTACAGAACTTCGTAGGATATGGAACGATTTTATAGGACCTATAACGTTTTAGGATATTTAAAACAATTGCAAGGTATTTCATAAAATTTTCTAGTATTGCAATGATCTCAAAAGATTTTTAAATTTTCCAAGTATTTTAATAAATTTCCAGGATTTCGAAAGACTTTAAATATTTTAAAGGAATTTTAAAGAATATCGTCAAATTACACGTAATTTTGCAGGATTTTATAACATTTGAATGGATTCCAAATAATTTATTTACAAGAATTGAGGGATTTTGTAAGATTTTATCGATTGGAAGAGATTTTTAAATATTTGAAAGATTTTTTAGGATTTCAGTAATCCTAAGGGATTCTAAAGTCTCTCGAAAACTGAAAAACTTCCGAATTGTGCATTCAGTACTATAATTTTGAATATCAAATAATAAAAAATAAACATCAGAGAAAATCATTTTTTAAACAATCTTTTTTTATACTATTCATTATTATTTATTTATTATATTATTCTATTTAAATAATGATCTTTTTTAATCTTTATTTTTTATTTGTTCATAAATAGAAGGTAAAAGAAAAGCTGAAAATTTACAAAAAAAAAACCCGGAACTTTCTAGCATTGCTCTGAGAGATAATAATTATCAACAATAATAAATATTTTTAGCAATTACTTTTGTTAACCTAAACTAATCATTATTACGTCCCTAAGTCAAAAGTGGACAAAAGTTAAACATTTCTGGAAAAACCGCAATTGGCTAGCATTACTATAGGAGAAGATAGTTATAAACTATAATTATTCGTTTAAGCAATTATATTTATTTAATTACAAATTAGCCTTGCTCTACGTGAAGAGCGGACAAAAAGTTTAAAATTTCAAGGAAAAACACAACTTTCTAGAATTATTCAATGAGAATATAATTTATATTAATAAATTCTTTACACAATTATGTTTATTAATTTTACTTAATTAATTCCTTACTTTATCCAATAAGTGGACAAAAAGTTTAACATTTCAGAAAGAATTGAAATTTTTGAGCATTATTTTAACAGAATATTGTTATTAACAATAATGAAGTTATCATACAGACTATAATTCTTATAATTCAGTCATAATTCAGAATTCAATCAAAATGCATATAATTTTATGAAATTCCGCGACATTTCGGAAAATTCTACGATATTCCATAATTTTTCTACAAATCATATCAAATGTCATAACATCTCATGGTATTATTTAAAGTTCAGAAATTGAAATCCAAACACATTCCATGATATTACCAAAAGTTCCAAAAGTTTCAGTTAAAAGAGAAAAAAATTCCAATAAATAAGAATAAAATTCCATGAAATAATTTAGATAATAAACTTACCTTATTAGAAAATAATACGAGTCGTTGAGAAAACGGAAAAATATTTTATAAGTGAATCAATCCTTTCATCGGAGAATAATTAACGTATGGACATCCGTAAAATTTTCAATTACGCCTGAAAAAACTTCACACTTAAAAATCAACATTCTGTTGCATCCCTGGCATAAGAAATTGGATTAAAAAGTTTAATTCAAAATTTCAACAAACGATAACAAAATATCAAAAATGCAATACTATAAATTAACTTTAGAATTTATATAATAAAATCGCCTTATAACTCTAAGAAAAAGTTAATCTATTTAACAATAAATTTGATTAAAGCAAATATAATTTGCAAATCCATAAGATCTTTTGCATGCTAGAAACAAAAAATCCAAGTCACTATTTATTGTTTATTACTTTATGTACTCGTATTTTTTCTATACGTAATGCGTTTGATCCAATTTTCCGCACAAAAAAAAGGAAAAATAATTTTATTTTCATGCGACTTCTATTTGTCTACTATTTTTCAAAATTCATGCGATAATGCAATATGCAATAAACGTAGCCTTGTCAAAAAAAAAACCGATAACAGTTTTTTATCGGAGAGAGAAATTTACTTTCCAATTTTCAACATTGTTTGTCAAACTTTATTATTGAATTACTACTGGCAGGAATTTCATCCTTTTTTGACGTTTTCATAGAAGTGAATTTCGTGTAAATTACGATTCGTGAAAAATATTTTTTAAATGGTTAATGCTATGAATAAACTATTTAAAGAAATGCATTTTTTGATTCTTTTCTTTCTTTTTAATCATTGCTGTTTTAGTTTGGAATTTAAAAACAATTAATAATTGTTTAAACCTATTTTAAAAACGAAAGCATTATTTGTTTATTTTTATAGATCAATGTTTATTGTAATTTTTTAGAAAGAATTGCGGAATAAAACTATAAAAACGATACTTTCTGTACAACCTAATAAATTGTTGATAAAGGCATGATTTAGCTTTTTTTTAATCAAAAATGTTTAAAAATCTGGACATTATTTTCTAGAATTTTGTGTAGCACATTCCGTTAAACGTGTAAAAAGTTTAAGTTGAAAAGTAGTAGAACGATGAACTAATTAATAATTTCTTTTTTTTTTAATACCTGAACAATACATTTTTGGTTAAGAAATGGTTAGTGAAACTAAGAAAGCTTTTCAAGTCAAACTTTTATGTTACAATTTTAAAAAATTGTGAAAATTATTTGAACAATTCTTAGAGACTTACTATGAATTATATCAATTTTTGGATAAAAATTTCCGGGAATAATGATCTGAAATATGTCTGACAATGAGCATTGTGCATCTACATATATTCAGTAAAAAAGGGTTTTTAAAATTAGGTCATGTAACATGGCTCATCGGGGATAAAGCTAACGAACTATTCTCGGATTCATCAAATCAGGAACACTCTTATCGGATTATCGAAAGTAAATTTCGCTGCGAATTCAAAAATGTTGTTCGCAAAAATATGACGACATTTTTAAATAATTTTTTATAGGTGTTTCGAATTATCAGCAAGATGTTTACTAAAGTTATTTATGCTACACTGATGTACAGTTATTTAAATTAAATTTAAAAAATATTAGTGACATTCCTACGAATAAATATTATTAAATTAACTAACTTAATTTTTATTGATTTATTATTTTGGTGAGCTTTTATTTAAAATGCTCTGTGCGTATGTGGGTCTTTATTACGGCAATTAAAAAAATATGAATCTAAACATGCACACTAGCCTAACTTACCTTTATAGGCAAAAATGTTTACCCAATAACAAAATTTAAAAATTTTAAAAAATTTATGTTCTCAATGTCATACAAATGCATGTATTAAATTTCTATACACATAAAATTATCTTCTTTAATATTACCATCATTGTGAATAATTTACTGAAAAATTTTTAACTTATTAAAATCTACTAAAAAGAAGCAAAATAATTTTCGCTGAAAAAAAGCTTGGGATAATAATAATAATAATAATAATAATAATAGTATAATAATAATTTGACCTAAATCAAAAGCGTTGTCGTAAATATTAAAATGTCTTTCCCATATAAATATGATGATCAATATTTACAACCCACGCTCTTTCAGGTCAAATTATTAATAATAATATTATAATTATTGAAAGCTTTCTTTTTAAAGGAAATTAATTTGTTTCCTTTAAATATATTTGGATAAAAGTTTGTTTGAAAAAAAAAACTGTTTAATTATATATTCTGAACATATATTGAAGTACATATAACCAAATCCTATAATAGATATGTCAACTCAAATACAAATCAAACATGTAGATGCATATAGAACATGAATTATTAGAGAAGATTTAAATATATTATTAGCTATAATCAATAGTGGAAAATAGAACCAGATTTTGAATAATTTGTAGAATAATTTGCATTGCTAATAATAAGCCTTTAAGAGAAAGCTAATAATAAACAAAACTTCTATTTCGAATATTGTATGAATTTACGCGAAGTGTAAGGAAATGGACTTTTTTTGTTTAAAAAAATCTAGGGACTTTAAATTTGATTGAACTATTAATTTCTTGTTTTAATTTTTTGCTTCTATGCTTTGAAAACTGCTTGTTAGAATAAAAATATACAAAATAAAAATAATTTACTTATTAATTTATTTGTTTTAATTAAATTTTACAAACAAATTAGGAAATATTGTTATTATCGGTAAAAAAATTTCTTTGGCTCGAAGTGCTTCGTAATAATGTAAGAATAATATTTTATTACAAAAATAATTAAAAGTTAAAAATAACTATTGTTATAAGCTGTTTTTGTGAGAAAATATTTTTATTTCAAATTTTTTCAAATTTGGATTTCCCTTAATCGTCTGAATTGCTGCAAATATTTCTATAAATTATATATGTTTAATAATATTTAATGAAATATAACAACTTAAATTTTCATGAAAATAAAAACGAAATTTTGGTCCTCTTGCGTAGAAAAAAATTTTTTGCAATGAAATTTCAATTCAAGGTTATTTCAAATTTTTATTTTCTTTAATCGCCGTAATGGATACGCATACTTCTAAAAATAATATATCTCTGATAAAATTTGGCAAAATATAACAATTTAAATATTTATGATCAATTAAGATAAACAAATCCAAAATTTTATCAGTTTCCAAATA
>JAUELO010000271.1:1959700-1977022 GCA_032357855.1 Amphibolips quercusostensackenii | reverse complement strand
TTGTTCCATAAAAAAGAAATATTCTTGAAGAAACAGGAAGGCTGTGAAATTAAAAAAAAAATTCCGACACTGGAAAATCCCCGAATTAAAAAGTCCATACATAATAAAAGTCTCAAAGTTATAAAATGTCCGAAACATAAAAATCCCGAAGAATGAAATTCCAAAACAGTTTATAATATTATTGAATTTAAAAATTCACGAATAATAAAATTACCGATAGAAAATTGCCGGATTATAAAATTTTCGAATTTAAACCATAAAAAAATGTTTTTTTAATTGATTTTATTTATTAAAAATACAATTATCAAATATTTTTATCAAAAACAAATTTTTTTAGTTGCTTAAAGTTTTCAAACATTATTTATTGATTTTAACACAACAACAATGGCATAAAAATTGTATTAAAAAATAAATTTAAAGACACATGTGCCTCGAACGAAAAGAGAAATGTCTCCCTAAATTTTTGCCGAACCTAATAACATTTTAAACAAACTTTGCAAGATTGCAATCAGCATTGATTCATTTCAAAGTTTCTTTTCATTATTTTTTTTTTTAAATTAACAATTCGATTTTCGAGAACGTTTTTGTAATTTTTTCAAATCCTATGAGTATTTTCAGACAAAATTTCTTATTCAGAAATATATTTTTTTAACTATTTATATTTTAAATTCAAAAAACAATTTAAAGAAACTTCAAAGATTAAGAACATTTTTTCTTTGATAAAAATATTTAATTACTTCATTTTTAATAATTAAATAATAGGGTAGGAGCACCAATTCTTGGCACCTTGATTGATGTTTTGTGATTCGGCAATTTTCTATCGACAATTTTATTCTTCGGGCATTGTTAAATTCAGTAATATTGTAAACTATCGGGAGTTTTAATATTCGGGAATTTTCCAATTAGGGATTTTTATATTTCAGCAATTTTATAATTTTGGAAATTTTATTTTTCGGGAATTGTCTTTTTTTGTATTTTTTAGTCGTCTCTGCAAAAACATTTGTTATAATGAAATTATTTTATTATTTCTTGATTTTTTAGAAAAAATAACCGTGAAAGTTACAAACGAGTCAGAAAGAAGTGAGACCTCTGAATTTTAAATGCAAAACACTTAGTCTAATTTTTCCTTCCACACTTTTAAAGTTAAACCTGGCTTTTCTCTTTCCCAAAGGAACTTCCGTCGATAAATTCTGCAGAAATAAGCAAACGAATTATAACCAATCGCTCAGAGCAAATATAGCATTCCTCAGTTCGAATAAATCACCTCAGAGGAAATAAATTTCGCTTTTAAAAAGAAATAACCTAATCTTCTAAATTTAATAAGAATAATCCGCTAGAAAAGAAAAATTATTATTCAAACCCTTAAATCAACAAGACCAGTTTATAGTAATGAAGAATAACATTTTTTGTCTAAAATTGAACAACAGATCTAACCCAGAATTTGTCAGAGAATTTTGAACATTTTGAAATCTAGTGCCAATTTTAAATATTATGTTATTTTTGACGACTAAATTTTTCAAATAAATTTATTTAGGGTTATCTAAAAATAACGTCAGGCGATTTGAATGAAGAAGCGATTTATGGTAAAATCTTACAGTTTCTAATAAATGAATCAAGCTTTTTAAATTTTATCCAAGAAGTTAAATGTTTAACCAAAAAAGATGAATTCTCAATTGAAAATGTAACAGCTGATATTTTGAGGAAGAAAATATTTTGTCTTTAAATCAAAATCAGTTAAATTCAACCAAAAAGGATAAATTCTTAACAAAATAATTGAATCCTTAACTGAAGGAGATTTATTTTCACACAAAAAGTTACATTTTTAACAAAAAAAAAGATGAAATTTCTACAGAAAGAGATGAATTTTCGACAAAAGCTAAAATTTTAACCATCATAGACTTTTTAGTCAATAAAGAAACAAAAATCATTCAAAATATTGAATTTCCCAGCAAAAAAAACGAGTTTTCTACGAAAAGTTAAATTTTTAACCAAGAAGATTAATTTTCTACCAAAAAAATGAATTTTTGACAATTGACATTAATTTTCAACCAAATAGTTGAATTTTTAAGTTTAAAAAAATCCACTTCCAACCAAAAGTTAAATAGGTTAATTTCTTTTTAAAAAATGATAATTTACCATGGAAAAAAACTAATATTCGCCAAAATAGTGAAATTTTCAAGTAGGGAATATTAATTTTCACCAAAAAAATTAATTTTTAACAAAATTTTTAATTTTTTAGCCAAAGAATTAATTTTTAGCCAAATGGATAAATTTTTAATCAAATATTTAACATTTGATACTTTACCCAAAAGTTTAATTAAATCAATAAAGGCCCTTTTAAAACAAAAGACTTCCATACGCAAGTAACAGAGATAAATTTTCCACCAAAAATTTACATCGAAAAAATTGATTTCTACCAAAAAAGTTAAATTTTCAACAGAATACTTGAATTTTTCACTGAAAATGATCAATTTTCAAGCAAATTTTTAACAAAAAATATAAAAGCTGATATTTCAGCTAAAAAAGATTTTAATTTAAAATAAACAAAAAATGATCTCTAACCAATAACGGTGAATTTTGAACAAATGACTTGAATCCTCAACTAAAAAAGATTAATTTTCCAACAAACTGTTGCATTGTTGACCAAAAAATTAACTTTCTACCAAAAAAGACAAATTTTGAATAAAATACATAAATTTTCAATAAGATTTTCATTTTCAACATTCTTAGTCAAAAGGATAAATTTTCCACAAAAATAAAGAGGATTTTTTAACAAAATACATGACATTTTTACTAAATATGATAACTTTTGAAACTTTTGAATCAAAAATAAAATAGTTAAATTTCTATTTTCAAAAATTATTTTTAAATCAAGAAAATGATTTATCATATAATATGATGAATCTTCAACTAAAAAAATCAATTTTCTATAAATTAATTCAACTGTCGACTAAAGAGTTGCATTTTTTACTAGATTGTTAAAATTCTCGAGCTGAAAATATAAATTTTTTTCAAAACAGTTGAATTTTCAACAAAGAATTTTATTTTCAACCGAAATAGATTAATTTCTCACCAAAAAAATGAAATTTTCACAAAAAGACGGATGTTTAACAAAATAGTTAAATTTGTATTTATTATTGTTTTTATAGAAAATTGATTTTTTTTATTCATCATTCATCCCAGGTTTACTGAAAGCAATGAACTTGAATTTTTAGACATTCCATCAAATTCTCCTATACTCGCTCCAAATTTTACTGAAACCAGTGGAATATTTTGGATTTTTTTTCAACTTATTTGAATTCATGCAGAGTTCATCCTAAATTCTTACTAATTCATACTGAATTCTTTTAAAAAATTTATAGGCCTTTGGAATTTTTGGATTTTTTTAACTCTCGCTGAGTTTTGTAGAATTTACTTAAGTAATTCTTCTAAATTCACTCACTTTACTCAACTAAATACATAAAAAAATTTTTAATTCGTCTTGAAGTTTTTTAACTAATCTCGAATTCTTTATCAAATTCTCCTGAATTCACTACAATTTTTCTTAAATTAATTGTATATGTTGAATTTAATTTTTTTAAACACACTTGAATTAATTTGGAATTCCCCCAGATCCTAAATTCTTAAGAAATTTTTTTTTATTTTTGAAATTTTATCATTTTTTCCGTCATAGCTAAATTCTATTGAATTTACTTGAATTATTTCACACAATTCTACTTAGTCAAATGCATTTAAGAATTTTGTTTGCATTATTTCTTTATTCGCCCTGAGCTCTTTTAAACTCGCGTTGAATTCTTGGTTAATTTATCAATTTCTTTCAAATTCTCTTAAATTCTTTTAAATTCCAGCTAATTTTCATGAAATTAATGAAATGTTTCAGTTTTTTCAAATTTCTTTCGATTTATTTAAATTTTATAAATTTTCTCCTTAAATTTTGATGAATTTCATCAAATTGGTTGAAACTCACCTGGAATGCATATAAACTTTATCGAAAACTTTTGAATTATTTTGAATTTGAAAGAACTTTTTGAAAATATTAATGCACATTAGTCACTTTTTGGGTTAGTTGCGTCTTTTAATCAAATTCCTAAAATATAAAAATTTTAGAACTATATACTTCGCTTGGCACACCTCCCGAAAACAAGATATAAATAATTATTATAAAGATTCGCGATAGTTAATCTCCGCCAAGTAAGAGAATGGGAATATCTCTTCTCGAAAGAACAAAAGGTGATAAATCCACTTGAGATAATTTCTCTTTTTTTTAGCATATATTTTACCTTGAAATCCATTGATCAAAATAAAATTACAAATGGGGTAATAATTAACCAGCCTGTTAAGGTGATGAAATTTTAAAAAAAAACACACAATTTTCAACCGATTCGTCTAAAAATTTCAAGATAAACTACTTAGTTAAAGCTGCAGGGACACTTTTCAGAAAATTTTGATACATAAATTACTTCGGGATATATTTCACTTCTAATGTTCGCATAAATTAATTATATCAAGCTTAAGTGCCAGTTTTAAAGAAATTGTTATTTATTAATTATTTCTAGAGTTATTTTACTTTTTATGTCCAAAATTCGATTTTTTAGCGGTTCAGTCAATCTTTAGCACACAATTTTCAATTGATTCATCTGAATTTTTTAAAATAAATTGTCCAGATCAAGCTTGAGTTCTATTTTTTTATTAATGTTCATTCATCAATTATTTTTAGAGTTATAACTTGGTTTTTTAGTGGTTTAGTCGAACCACAGCCTACAATATTCAACCGATTCGCCTACAAATTCTAGGATAAATGAACTATATTAAGCTTCAGTGCTAATTTTTAGGAAATTGTGATTCATCAACTTTTTCTAGAGTTATTTTACTTTTTATGTCCGATATTCGATTTTTTATCGAGTTAGTTGACCTACAGCCTACGATTTGCAGTCGACTCATCTACATTTTTTAGAATAAATTGACCAGATTAAGCTTCGGTGTTATTTTTTAGAAAATTTGGATTTATAAATTATTTCAAGAGTTATTTCACTTTTTACGTCCAAAATTAGATTCTTTTAGCAGTTCAATCGACCGATAGCCTACAATATGCACCCGATTTGTCTAGACATATTTCGGTGAGTTTACTAGATCAAGCTTTAGTGCTTATTTTTAGAAAATAATGATTCATTAATTATTTCTAGAGTTACTTCACTTTTTATATCCCAAATTTGATTTTCTTAGCGGTTCAGCCGATCTGTACCCTACAATATTTAACCGATTCGTTTACAAATTTTAGGACAAATTAACTATATTAAGCTTTAGTACTAATCTTTAGAAAACTGTAAATCGTCAATCATTCCTAGAGTTATTTTACTTTTGATGTCCACAATTCGAATTTTTGGCGGTTCATTCGACCTACAGCCTACAATTATCCATCGATTTGTCTGAATTTTTTTGGATAATTTGACTAGATCAAGCTTCAGTGCTAGTTTTTAGAAAATTATGATTCATTAATTATTTCTAGAGTTATTTCACTTTTTATTTCCAAAATTCGATTTTTTAGCAGTTCAGTCGAACTGCAGCCTACAGTATTCAACCTATTCGTCTGCAAATTTTAGGATAAATTAACTATATTAAGCTTTAGCACTAATTTTTAGTAAATTGTGATTTATAAACTATTTCTGGATTTATTTTACTTTCTATGTCTAAAATTTGATTTTTTATCGATTTAGTCGACCTACAGCCTACAATTTGCAGTGGGTTCATCTTAATTTCTTAGAACTAGATTGTTATGCGCGTTTTTGTAGCCCACGCCTATGTCACTTTTTGATACAAAAAATGTTGAAATTTTAATTGTAAACAATCATGAATTTTTAAATAATCCGATTTTTCTTTAAATAGGATTAGCATTTGGATTGATTTAAAAACGGTACATTTTTCTTAAAATCAGTGTATTTTGCATATTTGAATAATCTTGAAAGTAGCTTAAATATTGTATAATATATAAGGTGTTATTTTTGTTTCTATTGTAAATGTAAAAAAATTGTAAACTTTTAAGATTTTTAGGTAAAATGTGAACAGTGCGTCTTAATTTTAAACTAAAATGGAATAATTAAATTTACAATAAAAAAAATTAATTAAAAAAACAATTTCTCGTAAAATAATTGTATTTTCAACCAGAGAGTTAAAATTTCAAATAATAAAGTGAATTTTTAACGAAAAAGATCAACTAAAATCGAAAAGTATAATACTTAAATTTCATGTCAAAAAATGAATTTAAAACAAAAGAATTGAAAGGAATAGTTGAATTTTCAACCGTAATGATGGTTCTCCAAGCAATACAATGAATTTTTAACAAACACGAGGAATTTTTAACCAAGTAGTAATTAAATATACAACCAAGAAGATCATTTATTTACTAAATAACATAAATTCGCAATAAATACATAGATTTTTAACTAATTTGTTCAATATTCAACCAAAAGTAGAATGATAAAATTTTCCATTAAAAAAATTATTTAAAAAAGAAAAGAAATTTTCAACAAAGTATTTGAATTTGCAGACAGAAAGATGGCTTTTCAAATAATATAATGAATTTTTAACAAAGAAGTTCAATTTTGAACTAAGTAATTCAATTCTCAACCAAAATGATTGATTTTCTACCAAAAGTGACGAAATTACAATAAAATACATACATTTTCAAACTTGAGGTTAAATTTTCAACTAAAAGCGATCAATTTTCAATCAAAAATATAATTGAATTTTAGTTTGAAAGAATTAATTGTTTTAAATTGAAAAATATAATTGAATTTTTCACCAGAACGATGGCTCTTCAAATAATAAAATGCATTTTTAACAAAGAAAATAAATTTTCAAGCAAGAAGGAACCGAACTTTCAACAAAATGGTTGAATTTCTGACCAAAAATAGTGAAATGGCATTTTCAGTCAAAAAAATTATTAAAAAAAAAAACGAATTTTCAACATAATAGTTTAATAGTTGAAATGTACAATGAAATATATAAATTTCTACCCAAATTATTGAATTTTTAACCAAAAATAGAAGAATTAAATGTTAAGTAAAAAAATGTATTCCAAAAAAGAATGTTAACCAAATAGTAAAATTTTCAGCAAGAGATGGATTTTCAAAAAATAAAATGAATTTTCAAGAAAGAAGTTGAATTTTCAATCAAGATGATTAATTTTATACCAAAAAAGTCAAACTTACAATAAAATTCATCAATTTTCAAAGAAATGGTTGAATTTTTAACTTAAAACGACCAATTTTCAACCAAAAACAAAATAGTGAAATTTTTGGTTAAAAAATTAATTTAAAAAAAAATCTAAAAAAGTAGTTGAATTTTCAACCAGAGAGGTGGATCTTCAAATAATAAAATGAATTTTTAACAAAGAAGTTCAATTCTCCACCAAGCAGTAACTGAATTTGCAACCAATAAAATTAATTTTCTACCATAAAAGATAAATTTACAATGAAATATACGAATTTCTATACAAATTGTTGAATTTCCAACCAAAAATATAAGAATGAAATCTAAAGTTGGAAGAATAATTAAAAAAAAAAACAATTTTGAACAAAATAGTTGAATTTTTAGCAAGAGCGATGACTCTTTAAATAGTAAAATGAATGTTTAACGAAGAAGCTAAAGTTTCATCCAAGCAGTAACTGAATTTTCAACCATAAATATTAATTTTTTACCAAAACAGATAAATATGCAATGAAATATATAAATTTCAAACCAAATTGTTGAATTTTCAACCAAAAATAGGAGAAAGAAATTGTAATTTAAAAGAATTTTTGAAACAAAATTTTTTAACCACATATTAAAATTTTCAGCAAGAGCAATGGCCCTCTAAAAAATGAAATGAATTTTTAACAAAAAAGTTAAATTTTACAACAAGTGGTAACTGTATTTTCAACCAAGAAGATTAATTTTCTACCAAAAAAGGTAAATTGACAATGAAATATATAAGCTGCTATCCAAATTGTTAAATTTTCAACCAAAAATAGAACAATGAAATTTTAAGTTCAAAAAATTATCTAAAAAAAAAAAAACAATTTTCAACAAAATACTTGAATTTTCAGCAAGAGCGATGTCTCTTCAAATAGTAAAATGAATTTTTAACAAAGAAATTAAAGTTTCAACCAAGTAGTAACTGAATTTTCAACCATAAAGATTAATTTTCTACAAAAAAATATAAATTTACAATGAAATATGTAAATTTTTAACCAAATTGTTGAATTTTTAATTACAGAATTAATCTAAAAAAAATTTTCCAACCAAATAGTTGAATTTTCAGCAAGAGCGATGGCTCTTCAAATAATAAAATGAATTTTGAACAAAAAAGTTCAATTTGCAATTAAGAAGATTAATTTTCTACCAAAAAAGTGAAATTTACAAAAAAAATTCATCAATTTGTAACGAAATTGTTAAATTTTCAACTAAAAACGATCAATTTTAACCAAAGACAAAATAATGCAGTTTTCGGTTGAAAAATCAATTGAAAAAATAAATCTAAAAAAGTAGTTGAATTTGCAACTATGCCTTTACTTCTTAAGGGGAGCGAACCATGTAACACCTCAAAAATAAGGGTATATTTTGGGATTTTTTTGGGGATGAAGAATGTAACGAATCTTTCAATTTTTGTGGTTTAATCAGGCACTTTCAATCTACAAAATAAATTTTTTTCAGCCATAAATTTCATAAAATTGTTTATTATGAGGGCGGATGTCCAACATGTTCAGCCAAGAGATGCGAGATTACCGGCACTGTAGTTTCCAACAGATTCGTATGAAACAAAAAACAAAAAATATTCTTGAAGTTTATATTCATAGTTCCTTTGTGAACCAAAAAAATTTTTCAAAAATAATCATTTTTGACAAAATGGCGGCTGTTGCAACAGAAATTTTGATTTTTACTTAAAAATTTGCATAAAATTGTTTAAATAATAATTGTTTAAAATTCTTTTTCCATTTTACCGGCCTTTTAGGGGATAAAGAAGACACATGCGACTCTGAAACTTTTGCAGCATGTTTTTGGGATGTCAGGCTTCCATTTAGGCAAAAAAATCGATATTTTGAAGCCATTACATGGCATTGGCTTCATAACACGTTCCGCTGATCTCGATTCTGTTCTCGATTCTAAAGTATAGGCGGCGAATTTGAATCCCACCAATAGGTGAAGAGAGAATATGGCTTCAGTTTCCGAGATATAATCGGAACCTCTTTTTTATGATAGGAGGAATTGACTAGATCACACAGAAAAACCTGGAGGTTCACTAAAGTTGCGGCTCAAATAATAGTTGGTATCGTTTGGAACTTGAGCTCCAATAGATACCCACAGGGACCCAAAAGCGTTCCATTCGAACCCACTTGAAAAAAACAATATCAATGCGCATTCACAAGCCAACCGCTTGCAAAGCAGGACGCGCTTATTTGAAATGTTGAAGAGTACCATTTTTTTATCTAATAATAAAAATTATACATAAATATATTTTAACATGTTCAAGTGATACGTGGATGGTTTTTAATATATTCTGAGCATTAGATAATAAAATAAAATAAGTATTCATTAAACACAAAATATCATGTTATTTAATGTAATCTTTTTTAATTTCTTAAAATAAATTATTGTTACTAATTTATCCATTTAAAATTTTTTATATTAATTAAAGTGAATAAGCAAATTTTATTACAGGTACAATTGAAAATATTTAACATTTATTTATCGAGAAATTGTAATTCAAATTTTATGAAAATTATCAAATTTGAACTTAGTCGAATTTATTTTTAAACGTACAAAAAAGTATATTAGGTGAAAGAAAAACTTTTTTTTTACTAGCATAGATGTTAAATTTATTTTTCATAATAAAGTATTGACGCGTTTCGAACTGGTTTTCATTTTTTTTTCAAGATGCGAAAAGTACAAAAATTTCCCAAGATTATAGGGGACGATTAAAAAATCCAAAAGAATAAAATCCCCGACACTATAAAATTTCTGAATTGGGAATTTCTCGGATAATAAAATTCCCGAAATTATAAAATTGTCGAAATTTGAAAATCCCGAATTGGGAAATTGCTGAATGATAAAATTCTCGACAGAAAATTGCCGAATTATAAAATATCTGAACAAGAAAATTTCCGGACTGAAACAATTGAAAAAATAGTTTTTTAATAGATACTGTTTATTTATTAAAAATACAATAATTAAATATTATTATTAAAGACAATTTTTTTAATGTTAATAGTTTTTTAACATTGTTTTGATAAAATAAAAATAACTATAAATGTACGAAAATTGTATAAAAAAATTAATTTTAACACACGTGCGAATAAACTTTGCAGAATTCAACTCAGCACTGATTTTTCTTTAAGTTTCTTTTTAATTTTTTTTTATAAGCAAAATTCGATTTTTGAAAACGTTTTCCGTAATTTTTCTATGCACATTTTCAAACCGAATTGTTCATCTAGAAACACATTACCTTAATTTATTGTTATTTTAAATTGAAACAACAATTTTTAGAAACTTTAAAAATTAAAAAAATTTGTTTCTCTGATAAGAAATATATGAGTCTTTTATTTTAAATTAATAAATAATAGTTATCAAACGAAGGATTTTTCATTGTTCAAATTTAGATATTTTATTATTCGACAATTTTCTGTCAGAAATTTTCCAATTTGTCATTTTTAAATTTCGTCAATTTTATAATTTCGGGAATTTTATTATTGGGGAATTTTCCAACTCGGAAATTTTACAGTTTCGGGAATCTTATTTTTCTGGATTTTTCAGTTTCCCATTAAAATTTTTAAAAATTTTTGTATTTTTTGCATCTTGAAAAGGAACTGAGAACCAATTCGAAACGCGTAAGTGCTTTATTATAAAAAATGAATTTAACATTTATGCTGGTAATTAACAAAATATGTTTTTATTTTTTATATTTTTTATATATTATCTCTATATTTTCAGTTTCTATTTAATATTTACTTTTCATAAGGTAAATGCAAGGGGGTCGTCCATATATTACGTGAGACGTTTTCCTTTGTTTAAATAAAGAGAAGAATAAAATTGCCTTGAAGTTAAAAAGTAAACAACGATATAAACAAAAGAAAAACATCTCACGTAATATATGGACGATCCCAAGCGTGTTGAGATATAATTATTTTTAATTAGTAATATTAAATGAAACCATTGTATTTTTAAACATTTCAAATAGGCGCGCCAATGGCAGCTAATAAAGTGCCTTATGCAACGCATGCGCAGTACAGCATATGGTCCGCATGGGCAGCACTGACAATGACTCCGACGAAAAGTTTCTTGTATATGAGTACGCCTTCATGTTGACAACTTTGCTACATAACCTGCAAATAATATTATTAAGTCATTTTTTAAATTTTGATTGCAGTAATATTTTATTCTTCAATTTTCTTTATTAAGTTATGTTCATTAGAGTCCGATTATACGTGTACTTTAAGGTAAAAATTATGTGATTAATTAAACAAAATGTCGAAGTGGGCAAAGCGAAAAATAGTCTCTTTATAAATAGGCTTAATTACAATTGGGATCATTTAGAACCCCAATTGAGGTTTCGTTTAGAGTAAGTAAGCTTCAGTGTTATTTTTTAGAAAATTTAAACTTGTCAATTATTTCTAGAGATTTCACTTTTTAGGTTCAAAATTAGATTCTTTTAGCAGTTCAATCGACCGAGAGCCTACAATTATTACCCGATTTGTCTTCAAAAATTCCATTAATTTAACTAGATCAAGCTTCAGTGCTAATTTTTATAAAATTTTGGTTTATCAAATATTTCTAGAGTTATTTCACTTTTTATGTCCACAATTCGATTTTTCAGCGGTTCAGTCGACCTGTGTCCTACAATATTTAACCGATACGTCTACAAATTTTAGAATAAATTAACTATATCAAGCTTTAATGCTAACCTTTAGGAAACTGTGACTCGTAAATTATTTCTAGAGTTATTTCACTTTATATGTCCGAAATTTAACTTTTTAGCGGTCCAGTTGACCTACAGCCTACAATTTTCAATCGATTTGTCTAAATTTTTTTTGGGTAATTTGGCTAGATCAATCTTCAGTGCTAGTATTTAGAAAATTTAAATTCATCAATTATTTCGGGTGTTATTTTGTTTTCCAAGTCCACAATTCGATTTTTTAGCAGTTCAGTGGGTCTGTAGCCTACAATACCTACACGAATTGTCTAAAAATTTCTGGATAAATTGACTAGTGGAAGCTCTAGTGCAATTTTTGAGAAAAATTTTGACGTATTAATTATTTCTAAAGATATTTTAATTTTTATACAAAAAAATTTGACTTTTCAATAATTTAGTATCATTTGATAAATTCATTATTCTACTGATAGGATCACAGATTTCAATATGCTTTTTTCAGAGGAGGCTTAAATATACGAGTATATTATTCGAAATTTTGAATAATTAATTATTTTTCTAAATTTTGCACTTTTTATTGAAAAAATTCGAATTTTTAGTATTCCGAACGACCTGGAGCTTACAGTATCAAACCGATTTTTATCAAATTTGCAACAAAACTCTGTTATATGAATATCAAGGAAAATGAAAAATAGAAAGAGGAAAAACGGTTTATAGTTATATTTTCATTCATAGCTGAAGGGTAGTACAGCAAAACGCTTCAATCGACATTTGGACGATTTTCAGGAGACAAAAAGCGGTCCACAAAATCTAGTTTCCAGTTTAAATAAAAACTAAGAATTTAATTTATAGATTATAAGTTCCTGAATAAAGGCGCAAAGTGTTTGATTAAAAAAAGGCAACCAGTTGCGTACTTTATTTTGAGTCTGTGACGCGCGTTTTTACTACTTTGGACGGTAATTAAAAATCGATATCTCAATTTAATTAAAAACTGAGAATTCAATTTCTAGATTATAAGTTGCTAAATGGAGAAAAAAGTTTTATTAACAGAAATGAACCAGTTCTGAAAAAATGTAGAGGGCATTTTTTAAGAAAATTAACGTTTTTGATAATTCTTTTAATTGTTCCATTTTGAATTGAAATTGTTCAATCCAATCTAAATTTGAATTGAATAATATAGTACCATTTAATGAAATAAATAATAATTCAAATAATTAATCCAATTGATTTTTTAAAAAAATTATTCAAACAATTAATACAGTTTTTTGTAAATTCCGTGAAAGTTCTTTTTCAAACAAGAAATTTTCTACTACGCAATTTTTAATTTAGAACTTCACGCTTTAAAATGAGAAATATTCGAGACTGATATGATTCCGGTTCGTGTGAATCCTATTTTTTTGAAAATTCGTCTTTTTAAATTGCAAATTCGAGTATCTTCGTAAGAAATTTACTTCTTCTTTAAAACTCATATTTTAGTATTGAAAAATCAAAATAAAATTTTTTTTATATAGAAATTTAACATATTTTCGAAAATCTGTCTTTTTTATTTAAAAATTAATCTGTTTTATTATGCAGCTTTCTGGATGAAAATTAATCCTCTCTGTTTGAAGATTCAAGTATTTTGTTTAAAAATTTTGGTTGAACCACTTTTTTAAAGAATCATTTTTTTGTTAAAGATTTATATTTTTAGTCAAGAATTCATCTCTTTGGTTGAAACAGATAATTTTGTTTAAACAGAAAATTCGTATTTTGGCTTGAAGGTTTAACAATCTAGATGAACATTTTTTTCTTTCATGGAATAAAAATCCTTATTTGTTAAAAATTCGCCTTTAAGTTATAAAATGTATTTTTAAAATAAAATTTCATCTTTTTTCGTTAAATTATCAACTATTATACTTTTTTGAGAATTTATCTTTTTAGGATAAAAATTCAATTATTTTTTTGATTCACTTATTTTGTTAAGAAATAATTTTTTCTGAATATTTATATTTTCTAGTTAAAAATTCAATTTTTGTACAGAAAATTTGACTTTTGGCTTAAAGGTTCAACAATTTAGATGATTTTTTGTTTCTATCATAAATAAAAAATCTTTATTTGTTAAAAATTTGTCTTTTTGGTCATAAAATTTATTTCTTCTGATGAACACTTTTATTTTGTTAAAATATCAACTTTTATACTTTTTTGTTGAAAATTTAACTTTTTAGGTTGAAAATTCAATTATTTTTTTCATTTCATTTTTTTATGAATAAAAAATCTTCATTTGTCAAAATTTCATTTCTTGGTCATAAAATTATTTTTTTTTTAATTTAATTTTTGTACAGAAAATTCGTCTTTTGACTTAAAGGTTTAACAATTTAGACGAAATATTATTTCTTTCATGCATAAAAAGTCTTTATTTGTTAAAAATCTGTCTTTTCGGTTATAAAATTTATCCTTTAGTAAAATTTCATCATTTATAGTAATTTTTCTAAATTTAGATGAATTTAATTTCATTTATAAATAAAAATTCTTTATTAATTAAAGATTCGTCTGTATGCCTCTAAAATTCTTTTTTATCGGGTACAAATTTTATTTATTTTGGATGAAATATCAACTATATTTCTTTTTTGTTTAAAAGTAATTTTTTGTATGAAAATTCAATTTTTTGTACAGATAATTCGTCTTTTGTCTTGAAGATTCAAAAAGTTAGATAAACTTTTCTTTTCTTTCATGAATAGAAAATCTTTATCTGATAAAAATTCATCTTCTCACTTACAAAATTAATTTTCTTGTGGATGAAGCTTCATCTTTTTTGGTTGAAACATCGACTATTACACGTCTTTCGTGAATTCATCTTTTTAAGTTGAAAATTTAATTATTTCGTTAGAAATTAATTTTTTTTTCTAAAAATTTATATTTTCTGGGTGAAAATTTAATTTTTGTACGGAAAATTCGTCTTTTGGCTTGAAGGTATAACAATTTAGGTGAACTTTCATTTCTTTCATGAATAAAAAATCTTTATTTGTAAAAAATTCATCTTCTTAGTCATAAAATTCTTGTCTTTTTTTTGATAAAATTCTATGTTTTTTGTTGTTTAAATATCAACTATAACACTTTTTCTTTAAGAATTCATCTTTCTATATTCAAAATTTAATTATTTTGCTGAAAATTAATTTTTTTACTAAAAATTTATATTTTCTGGTTAAAAATTCCATTTTTGTATAGAAAATTCGTCTTCTGGCTTGGAAATTCAATAATTCAGATTATTTTTATTTTCTTTCATAAATGAAGAATCTTTATTTGTTAAAAAATTGTCTTTTGGTTTTAAAATTAATTTTTCCTCGACGATATTTAATCTTTTTTGATTAAAATATCAACTATTACACTTTTTTGTTTGATAATTCATCTTTTTAGGCTGAAAATTTAATTACTTTGTTAAAAATTTGATTATTTTGTTCAAAATTCAAGTATTTTGTTAAAAAGTCATCTTTTATGGTAGAAAAGTCATTTTTTTGTTTAAAATAAATAAACCAATTTGAAATTTTTTCATTTGTATCTAAAATATTGTTTGATTCCGTTTATAAAAGGCTAGAAATTACTATAAAAACAGCAAAATGCAATCCATCTTTATGTCTTTCCCATAATTTGTTTAACAAAGTAAAACACAGCATCAAATTTAATTAACAATGGCCATTTTTATGTAAATGAACATCACTTATCAAGCATGATATCTACCAAATCCGATACAATATTACATAAACCTAAATCATATTATTGATAAATAAACTCACTTTTTTTTAAATTTCATCATTAAGGAAAGTAAATAAAATGATCAAAAAACAGATGATAAACATCTAATCTCGAAATAGCCTATAAAATAGAAAATTGTCAAAAGAGGGACAAATTATAGAATGTAAATTAGTACCCTCAATAAAAAGAAGACACAAAGATATAAAAAACGGATAAAAAAAAGTGACAGTAAACGACAACCTGTTGAAACGCACCTGGTGGAATACACACGAATAAATGAGAACGACGTCAGTACTTTTCTCCCTTGGGGCGAAAATATCACACTCCGACCTTTCTTTCAATTACACTTTCATTTCGCTCAATCGATCAAGGGTAAAATACAATAACAAACCGAAATAGAAGACGCTCTGATAAAAAAGACATTCGATCATGCCAACCTCTTATTGCGCTGATGATCCTTTGCTGACTGATAATCAAAAATCAATAATCAATATACAGAAGTTTCAGACAACTAAATGACAGCAATGTCCAATTTAACTGATGCATCAGAGTGAGAACGAGCTAAACTACCTCGCGATGTCGTTTAAAATGAATGGTGCAAGCTTACGATCTGGCCACTAGCCAATGAGAATTTTCGGAACACCGGAAGACCTACGCGAAAACCAATGAAAAGGGTTATAACGAAATTTTGTAAAACCAAGTCATATAAGACTTTTTCTGATTTAAAATCAAAAAGAAATTTACTTATTCAAAGAAAATTTTATGCAAAATGTGCATGAAAAAGATTCACAATTAAAAATCAGACTTCTAAACTACCTCACTTTTCGGCTCATTAGATACAAATAATTAAAGAAATGAAAAAGAGGGAGGAAGAAGACAAAAGTCAACCAAAGTCAACCTGTCACTTCTTTTCTTCTCCGTTTTTTTATACTACTAGGAAACCAACACATTTCGAGGCCAATTTAGACCTCATCATCAGGGATTATTTATAGGAATACTTTAAGGTTTGATTAATAAATTCATATGACAGTTAAGGAGCAGCATAATAACCTGCTTTTATAAACAGAGATACATTCATTTATCTCCCCTTTTAAAAAACCTACTTTATCCAATCTTGTACTCATTAGTAAAAAGCTAATAAATATATAAAAATTATCCTTATCCAATTAGGAAACAAAAAAAATTGACTAAAATTTCTATGAAAATTAATTTAAGTTCTTAAAATTACTATCAATAAGATGTGACAATGAAAAAAAAATCTGTGATGCTTTCTTGTTATATTTTCAATTACTTAAAAAGTGTCCGAAGTTATACGACAAAATCCTTAACTTCGGACACTATAATACATTTCAAAATTCAAAACATATTTCTTCATTGCATTAGCTTCTCTATTTGATAAACATGATTCACTAATGATATCTTAATTATTTAACATGTTTACAAAGAATGAACTAGCTGTTCATGAAATCTCGACGTTTTTTTACACCCGGGAACGAAAATTTATTACGATGCTGAGAAGGAACTTTTAGTACTGAACGCACGTTCTTTCGAGATACATTTTTTATTTCGGAAAGTCTTTGGAAATTAAAAAAAGGTATTTCTCTTAACGTTTTTTTCTGCATAAATGCAACCTGGAGAATGACTTTCTAAATGACTTAAAAAACTTGCCCATCCGAAGGCTTCTTAAATTT
>JAUELO010000271.1:1854037-1869825 GCA_032357855.1 Amphibolips quercusostensackenii | reverse complement strand
CCCGCTGCGCGGGCACATTCTCATTGCATGCTGCGCGCGCGGCTCGCAAGTTTTAGCGTGCCTCGGGGGCGCGTCTGTCAGATCTCGCGCTTTGCGCTTGAATATTTATTCTTTGCGCTTAGAATGCTTAAATAAAACTTTATCAAAAACATCTCTTTAAGATCTCAGTATATAAATGCATCTTCATATTCTGAATTTTCCACGTAGTTATGTATAGGTAAAGATTAAATTGCTCAAAGCTCTATAGGCTTTAAGGTACACATTTTTATCATCACGCTGAAATTCATCCAAAAACTTTTCCCCATATTTTGCGTTATCTGGCTCAAAATTTGAATTATTGCTTTTTTCCATAGTATTTTTAAAAAATAGAAGCAGAATAGCAAGGTCTATGGAAAAATAGTATGAATAAATTTGGTAGAACTTTTTGAAAGCTTACTTACTTATGAAAATTTTTTTCTGTATCTCACGCGATTTGTTTCGAAATTTTGATTTTTGAATTTCTGCATAATACTTCAAATAAATGGAACCAAAATAAGAAGGACTATGAAAAAAATGGTTAAAAGAAAGTTCGTAGCACTTTTAAAAGCTATAGTTGCTCTTCAAGACTTGTTCTCGTATCTCACGTCGTTTGGTTCAAAATTTGAATTTCTAAGTTTTTCATAGTGTTTTCGATAAATTGAACCAAAATAACAATGAAATCAAAAAATGGTTTGAACAAATATCGTAAAATCTTAAAAAGCTATAATTACTCATTCAGACTTTTCCTGTATTTTTAATAGTTGGGTTCAAAACTTGAATTTTTTTAGTTTTTATAGTATTTTCGAAAAGAAACAAAAATCAATTCTTATAAAAAGATGGTTAAGAAAAAAAATTATAGGTCTTTTGAAAAGCTAAAATTCTTCTTTTTGTCTTGTTAATTTAGCTGCCGTCGTTTGGCTTGAAATTAGAACTTTAGATTTATTTATTTACGATATATAAAATCAAAAAAATTAGTCCGATCAAAAAATGGCTCAATAAAAAATTGTGAATATTTTAAAGATCTTTAATTGTCTTTTCATACTTTTTTTTATGTACCTGTTGTCGTTCAACGTAAAAATAAAATATTCTATTTTTGGATAGCATTTCCGATGGATAGAATCATAACCGATGGTCAAGGAATGCTGCTTAACGAACCTGTGCTTTCTTTTAGGACCTTAAAAAAGTGTGCAAAAGCTCGAACTGATCTGTTTATTTTTTAAAGGGTTATCGTGTTCACGGACAAACGGACGGACGGCCGGGCGGATACAGACGGACGCCATCAACAAAACTTGATTTTTGTCTTCAGGGGGTCTTAAAACGTGGAGATTCATTAAAAAATTGTAGTGTTAAAATTCTAACAATTCCAATACTTTGTCAATCATAAGTGACGAGGCTGTAAAATTTTTTTTTAATAGACGTCAAAATTCAAATATTCGTAGTATTGTTGAATTCTCAACTAAAAAAGATTTTTTTACCAGAAATAGAATCGCCTAATTTTTAGTTAAAAAAATTGAATTTTCAACAAAAACAAATCAGTTTTTAACCAATGAAATTTATTGAAGAAAAAACAAATTTTTAACAAAATGGTTGAATTCTCAAACGAATAGATGAATTTGCAATCTAGAAAGATTAATTTTAAACCAAATAATTAAATATTTAACTAAAAGGAGAACCTTTTCACCAAGAAGATTAATGTTCTAAATAAAAAAGACGAATTTCTAACAAAATTTTTGGATTATGAAGTCAGAAACACGAATTATCTACAAAACAGTTAACCCAAAAATATGAATCTTCACCGAAAAATTCCAATCCTCAAGCAAGTTGAATTTGCAACTAAAAAATATATTTTTAAAACGAAAAATAAAATCGTCAAATTTTCAGTTTAAAAATGATATTTAACACAAAAAAAAAGAATTATTAATCAGCGAAATTTAACCAGGAAACAAACACAATTAATTTTTTACCAAAAAAGACGGATTTTCAACGAAAGACAGGAATCTTATACGAAATAGTTGTACCATCAACTTATAACGAATCTGATCAGAGAAGTTCAACTTTCAATCAAGCAGTAAAATTTTTAACCGAAAAAAATTGAAAAAATACACTTTTAGCTTCAAAAATAAATTTTTAATCAAAGAAAACGAATTCTCCAAAAAATACAGTAGAACCGGGATTTATCGCTGAGTTTGGAACTGACAGTGGAGGTAAATATAGGTGCCCTGAACGTAAACAGTCAGGGGCGTATGAACCATTGCAGGTGGATTTTCTTCGTAGCAAAAAATGTTCTGAAAATGTTTTTCCTGGGTACGGAAACAAGGAAAACAAAATATTTAACGTAAATGAGGACAAAAGCTTGCTATTACACATTAAAATAAAGGTTTTTCTTGCTTACGTACTTAAACCGTTTGCGGAACGTTCAGTTTTCTCCTTAATAATCGGTCCAGATACTGAATCACCTCTGCCGTTTGGTTGCTTACCGCAATACTTGACCAAATGCTCATACTAATAAGAAAGAATAAATATTGAAATTTTTAGCCTTTTCTTCGATTTCGTCAAAAGTGACGGTGTTGTGCGTTAAAATATATTGTTTGCAAGTGTGATCAAGTTTCACCTGCTTGGAATGAGCTCACACGTCATATTTTCAATCTGCCTTCTTCTGGATTATGTCTTTACGAAATTTCACTTTCACAACTTTCACCGCAATAAATGACAAAATTCTTATTACAATAAGGAAAAAGAAAGTCTAAGGATTTTAGGTCTTCCCTCCGATTTTGTCGAAAGTACAAAATTGTATAGACTGTAAAATTGTTATAGTACATGTAAGTATAATTTAATTTCATCGGACATTTTCAAAGTTGTTCATTCAGTAACCTTGAGCAAATTAGCAGTAAAAAGAGGAAGTTTCTTGACAACAGAGAGAATAAAAAAGAGGAGTCGTTGCATGGATCTTAGACAATATATTTTTTAAATACTGCATAACATTCTAAAAAGCTTAATGCATTTAAATTTTTTTGAATACTTTATTTTCGAGGAAAAAAATGGTAAAGAAAAAGTATCGGAATACCGATTTAAAAATTCTGTGACCCTGAATCGTCACATCCTGCAACTCGCTTTAAAAATCACTGCAGTTGCTCCATTGAATCATGAAGTATCCAGCAGACAACCGGCGAAAATTTAAATTACGATTTGTAAGAGGGTATTTTTTCACTTGAAATTGTCGAAAAGCCACAGCCAGTCGAAACCAAATCTCACTAAAAAATACAATTTTGCTTGAAAAATAAAAAGCATTTCAAATACCTTTCCGGCTCTTCAGTATCCTTTTAAAACACATTTACAATAATAAACATAACAATAGTTTATGTTTACTTTTTACACTTGCAATAGTCAGCGACCATATTGATTTCCTCATTAATTGGACAACTGCGTTACTCAGGCTGAATTACTTTCAAAAAGTGGCTTAAGCAAATAGATTTTCACGCAAAAATTGAAAAAATAGCCTTTTTGAACATTAAACAAAATACTCAAAGTTATTTGAAAAAACTTTCCTTTCGGAATTGCATTCATTCTTTAGTGCTCTTATAATTCAACCGTGAGAAAAAAAGATTTAAAATTATGCAACAACCCTATTGTTGAAAATAGAGAAAGAGATAGAAAAGAGAAGAAAGAGTGAAGTGTGAAATATGAAAGTGCTTTTCAAACTTACTAGGTTATTATCGAACAGCATCATTGAAGGGCAACTTAACTTTCGAAAAATTCGCAATCTTTTCTACAATTTATCATCAGAAAATGTACTAAATGATATGTCAGTTTGAAACGTTATTTCAACTGTAATCAAAACAACCCCCCTCCCCTTCGCCACTTCACATTTATAACGTAGCTTATGGGCGGCCCCGCATGCTCACGATAAGTAACCTCAAACATGTGTTATTTAATATACTTCTTTATAAATATAGTTTTAATATAAATATATAATATAGATTTAGTTCATAAATATTTTGCGGCTTGTATATGTGGTATAGTTAGTACAGTGTGCAAAACTTGTACATATTTAAAAAAAGCGAATTTCGGCAAACAATGATAAATGTCGTGGCCACGTGTTTACCTATTATTTTTCAACTGCATAATCTATATTTTGCTTAAAAAAATACTGAAGAATGAGAATGACTCATTCTTGAGGAAACTCTAGTGCATATACGAAGCATGAACCAGTGTATCAGTCTCACTACATTTCATATTAATTTAGACTGTGCCAAGTAATGAATTTAACAAGAGCCCCAAAGTTATCTGCACATTTGCAAGATCCTCGAAAATAGATCAGCTCTCGTATATTAACTCACCGTTTGTCTATCAGCCATATATTTTATTTGCTTTTTGATTACGTTTCTATTAAATGGCAAGGAGAGACTTAAAATCACTTTTCTTGATTTTTAATGTATTTGCAAATGTGTTATATCTTTCCGTGCAAGTTGTATCGAGTGAAGTAGATGCTAATAGAAATACAGATTGTATCAACTGCATAAACTGTAGAAATTGTACAAACTGTGTGAATTGTGTAAAATGTTCTGATTGTACGGATTGCAAAGATAGTGAAGGTTGTAATGATTGCACAGGTTGCAGAAATCGTATAAATTGTAGTAACTGTGTGAAATGTACAGGTTGCTCAGGATGTAGAAATTGTAAGACTTGTGGTGGCTGTAATGACTGTACAAGTTGTACAGGTTGCAGAGCTTGTTTCAATTGTATCAGTTGTACATATTGTACAAATACCCAGAATTGTACAAGTGTAACAATTGTCCATGATCAGACTTGTTAATTATGCAGACCTCCCGAAACGTTATCGAATTGTAGAAATTTTATAAATTATAAAAATTGTACACAAAATCCGAAAATTTTACAAATTAAAAACCTTTGAAAAATTGTACCAAAAAAGTGAAATCTTGTAAAATTGAACAATTTAAAATGTAAAACTTTTTGGTGTATTAAAAGGTTTTTTATAACAACGGTGTTTTTGAATTTTTACAATTGTATAATACATGCTGCGTGACAAGAATAGTGTCGTACAATTTCAAAATTGTATAATCAGAACAATTTCAAGAAATCGACGTGAGTTTAAGTTTCTATAATTCTTACACAGAACAATTTGACAAATGATGCGTTTACCATTAAAAGTATGGATTATATAGCAAGAAAAAATGTGCTATCTGATAAGTTTTTGATAGGGCTCTTAGTTTATAACGTACTTTATCTACAACTTTTCATATTGAATCTAGAATTGATGTAATATATGGTATGCATAGTCCTTGTACCATTTTAATAATTCCTTGTCGATTTTTATTATTATTTTTATGTACAATTTTTTGCAAAACTCATTTTTTAACTGAATTAGAGATAGCGGTTAAACACAAAAAACTTACTTGATTTATGGACATTATAATTAAAGTTTTGGTTTTATAATTTTCATGTTTTTATTATTGCTGTAGACGAATACTTTGGACTTAGCATCCTTGGTAGAGTGCACGTACTGTAATTTCACTCATTTAAGTGTCCAAATATTAAAAGTATATAATTTTTTTGTACAAATAGCGCCTTTTTTTCTTTCAATTGCGATTATTTTTATCTTCAAAACTCTTATGTAATCGCATTGAAATTTTTGTTTAGGGAAAATAGTAAAAATAACGTCAGAAATTATTGACTTTCTCATGTATTTTTTCGCCCACTGTATTTTTTTTGAAACTAAAAAAGATATTCATGAATGTAGTTTTTATTTTAATTTCAAATTCTGTTGTTATTTCAGGCTCATTTACATCAAAACCACAACCAGGAAATCTAAAAACTAAAGTTTCTCGACCTCTCGGTGAACCATATATGCAGAAGGACAAACTTTTTTGAAAGGGAAAGGCAATGAAAATTTTTATTTTATTTCTGGATGAAGAGAAAATGTTACTGATAGTTTGTTTCAATAGAGCTTAAAATATATGTAAAAAATTCGATAAATTATAAGTTAATTTTAGATTTTACGCCGCCCCTAAACAGTAAATACTAATTTTTGAAAGTAGGGTATATGTTTTTAATTATGAACAATTAAAAATGTACAAGAAACATTTAATTTTTAGATTTTTAATTATAATAAAATTCAATGTTTTTTGAACTAATGTATCACATAAATATATTAGTTACTTTATTTGTATTAAAAATGGGATTTAAAAACGCAAAGATACCGAAAAATTTTACACTTATAGGTTCATATTGTATAGAACAGGAAAAAACTAAAATTCTACAATACAAAATAGAATTTAATCAAGTCAGACGTATTAAGTAGTCTTCCGCTGCGCGTAATAATATATTAAAACTTTGTTTTAACAATTATAACTAAAATTAGACTTACAGCCAAAAAAGTTTTAAAAAAATTGAGATATATGGTAATTTTTTGCGAAAGTAGGAAAATAATAGAGGCACAAGTGAATGGAAATAGCATACTTAATTTAATTCAAAACGCTTTAAATTTTTAAGATTTCAAATTGTAATATTTTTCCAATTCAACAAAATAAATGAATTTATATCCAAATAGTTAAATTTTGAACCGAAAAAGAATTCATGTTTTAATCAGATAGTTGAATTTGCAACCGAAAAGATCAATTTTTGACCAAGAAGAGAAATGCCCTGCTAAAAAAGACCAATTTTCCAAAAAACTCTTGAATTTTGAAGCCAAAATTTTTTGAGTTTTAAATTTTTTTAAAAAGTTTGGAAATTATTATAATTTTTGGAAGATTTTAAAAAATTTTGAAAGCTTTTAGAAATATTGGTAATTCTTTGAAATTTTGTTAAAAAGTTTGAAAAACTTTGGAAATTTTAGAAACTTTTGGAAATTTTGGAAAGCTTAAAGATTTTTTAAATCATTAAAATTTTTAAAAATTTTTAAAAAGTTTAAATATTTTGGAAATTTTTAACAATTTTGGAAATTTCATGAAACTTTCGAATTTTTTTATAAAGATTAGGAATTAATAAAATTTTTGAAAAATTTTAGAAATTTCGAACAATTTTGGAAAATTTTTGGAAGTTTCAAATTTTTTTTAAAAGTTGAAAAGTTATTTAAATTTTTAGAAAAGTTTTGAAAATTTCGGAAACTTTTGAATATTTCTTAGAGTTAAAAAATCTTTTAAATTATTAAAACTTTTGGGAATTTTAGAAAAGTTTAAATATTTTGGAAATTTTGAACTAAAAAAAGGCATTTAAATTAAACATCACTGCGATTATTTTATTATTAAGAGAGTCGAAGAGACGCGGATGGAATTTGTTGAATGTGGATACAGGTAAAATAAAGAATGTGGCGCGACATGCGACCGGCCGCACTGGGATCCAACGTGAAAAGAGGGAATCGACGTCGATTCCGCGCTAGAGAATCGATCCTATTATCGATTTCGCCTGTCAGAATCGATTTCAAAAAATCGATTCTGGAGCGCTAGGAATCGATTCCCGCATCCCTAATCAGCACTAGCTGAGCGTCATATCAAAACAGGACATAGCATTTTATCTGACAAAACAACTATCATCGCAAAAACATAGAATATTTTTCTAAGGAAACATAGAAAAGCAATTAAAATCTTAAAACACCCTGATAACATTAATAGGGTCAATGGATATAATACCAATCCGATTTGACTTTCCGTTTTCTGGGTTTTTTTGAAAAAGTCTTGATAAGCTAATCAGGTTCAACCAGCCTTCATAGTGGGGCGCTCTAGCGAATTACCAGCATCGTAGAGATTAATAAGAACAGCATAACCTAAAACTTAATTTTTAAGAAATCTTTTCTCATTTCATTGAATGGATTCTATGAAGTGATAAATACGTCTCAAAATGTATATATTCATTCATTTCGGGCTAAAGTAATTGAGGTTTGTTAGAATGAAAAAAATTTTGCTTCCACATAAATGATTATTTATGGAATTGAAAAAAAATTATCCGATGCTAAGAGTTGACAGACTATTGCAAGTATATAATTATCTACAGTTAAAAAATGTCGATAATTTTTTTATCTGTTCTTTAAAAAACATACTTCAAGTGTGGAGCCTAGACTGCCGCCCAGGTGACAAATATTTGTGTTTGATTTTGTCTTGAATGTATTCAATATGTCTTCAAGACCATGATGTCTGGTCTCATCTCAACAGCTAAACAGTGGAGATGTGCAGACTTCTGATGCATTTATGGGTGTAGCTCTGCCAAGACAAGACCACGTAAACTTGACTTGAGACACAGAAGGATAATTTATGTATCGGTTGTATTACTACAACAGGGTCTGCCATTTCCAGATAGGATAGGACCAAACAGTTGACATCTTCTTAGGATTAAGATTTTACAACCTGTAAAACTTGTAATTTCATGACAACTGATTTTTAAATAAAAAAATTGAGACTTTTCAGTCTTAACGACTATAGGCATATAAAATCTTAGGTAAAAAGATTTAAACTTCTAGTTTTTAAAAGTATCTCGTGATCTGTTGGAGATAGGAAAAAATGTGCAGCATTCGCAGATTCGCCATACAAAGAAACATAATTATTGTAGATAGACAAAGTTATTATTACATAAAAAATAACTACCATGGCGGTTAATAATATAAACATTTTGTAAAATTAAAAGCGGATCAGTGATGATCCTCGGAGGCCTTGGTAACCTTTTGGCTTTTCTGCCATTTATAAATCTCTAAGGTTTTTTCCGAAATGAATAATTTTGTCTTATGACATCAATTTTTGTCGAAAGTATACGTCTTAAGAAATCTAAAATAGTCTGGTTTCGCCTCACGAGCAAGGCATATAGAATAACTAGAAATTGTCTTGGATTAGTCCTTACCCAAGACAAAATAAGGACTATCTATTTTTACGTGGGCATTACGTAGGATCATATTAAAAAATGAAGTATTGTCTTATGTGCCTGATGCCACTATTTGGTCCGTGGTATCGGCAATCTTGCTAGCTTATGTCACTGATTGAAACTCATTGAAAAAGGTTGAGGGTGTAACGAAAACGATTTCTGTAACTAGTCAAAGATGCCGAATAACAAAGACATTTGAATGGCTGTTTCCATTTATTTCTGTTATTTTTGTAACTATCACAGGCGGGCCTTTCACGCTTCCCCACATGAGACGTTGAAAAGGCTTCGGGATTAAAACAACATTAATTCTGTGAATTATAATTCTTTTAAAAAATTCACTTTTTCAAGTAAAAATCATAATTTTTTTGAATATTCTCTGTTGCAAGTCAAAATTGTAATTTTTTTGGAATGCTCCAAAACAAAATTATACTTCATTATACTTCTTTTTAAAATCCAGGTATAAATGATCAGAATATTGCATTTTTTTTTAGTCAAAATAGTACAATAAAACCATTAAATGTTTTTATGTAGGCTGTTTAGTCGTCCCGAAAAATTGGGGGACTTGGAAAAGGGTATGGGCTGGTCGTCCTAAATTTTCCGGACGACTAGCCAAGCTTATGAAAAATATTAGACTAGTCATTCCGAATTTTTGGATGACGAGAAACTTTGTTTTATGTAACTGAATTTTATGTCAGCGAATTGCTTATCACCTCTCCCTCAGATTATATACAAAAGTGTTCCTCAGAGTACCTCAAAATTAAGTAACTAAAGATCTTATATAAAAGAAAAAATTAATTGTGCAGAATGTTATGTTATTTTTAACTATTATTCAAACCGCCAAATCTTTTTTAAAAGAGAAATGTTATTTATTAAACTGATTCATTGAATAATTTATTTTTTTCTGTTCATGAATTTTTTACAATTTGTACATAGCTTTGTTTTTTATTTCACAACGCTTATTATCTTAAACATAAACCAGCAAAGCACATAAGAAATAAGCGTTAAAAAAGTGCGCTGACTTCGCGCAGGATATTTCCGGAACAAAATAAGAGAGAATGATTTCTAAAAAAGCGTGGGCAAAATTTAAAAAAAGAATGGTAGAAATTTAAAAGTTCCGGAAAATAATACCTAAAATCTGCTTTTCAAAATTAGTGCAAGAAACTGTAAAACTGTTCACTAGTTCTGAATGTACGATAAAAAATATAGAGGCGTGCGCAAGGCGGAAATCGCTTGATTGAGCGGCTAATGTAGTTTTTTGTCGAGCACCGCTCGATCTAGCGACTTTTGTCTTGCGCACGGCTCTACATTTTTGCTCATAATTCAAGTTCCATTGCACATTTTTGCATTTTGTTGGGCTCATTTAAAGAAGAGATATTAAGTTTTATTTTGAGTGACTTTCAAATTTTTACCATTTTCATTCTGAACTTTGCTAGGAGTTGAATTGGAATAATGAAATTTGAGAAATGGGTTAAGCAACCACCGCATGGCAAATCACAGCTATGGCGACGTCTCACGACCATGATGCTGTTGGACGGAGGGAACAATGGAATTACAATAACAGGCCGATAGACAAGGCCACTAGACGTGTCTTTAGGTTGCGGATAGAGGTATCTGTACCAAGGATTTCTGCTGAAAACGGTTACTGTGCCTTAAAGGCAGTCGCGGTTAGTTGTCCAGCGGTGGTCCCAAAGGGAAAACCCGCAAGCTAAGACCAATCATGCAGAAAGCTGGATGGGTTCCTCCTAAGCTCTTAAATCTGTGTGAAATGGATGCTACCCTTCGTGGGTATCTCTCAGAGGTGTCTGATCTTTTGATCATCAATTATTCTGCTTACGGGGTGTCGACAGTTTTGTCCGACTTAAATTAAAGGGTAAAACCGGCGATGTAGCAAAGGACCAAAAGGCGTTTTCATCAACTGAATAATAAGCTTGGCTAGACAAAAATAAATGCGTCCCATATACAGTGCGGGATAGACTACATAACATCCGGTAGGCCAAATACGGAAAGATTGCAAAAGTTTGTTCACGAACTGAGGATCCACCATCGGACACTAAACAAGTCTACACTGTTAACATGAAGCAGCACACTGTTGACAAAATACAAAATACTAACTCAAGAGGAAAAATAAAAAAGGGGAGAATACAGAAAAAAATTAGTGGATCAGGTAGAATCGATAGTTTTTCGATAAATCATCGCACCTCTTCATCAATCTCCCTGTTTCTGTAAAAAAATTGACCAAGCCCCAGGAGGTCGAGACTTTTTGGCAAGAAATTTAGGAGGTATAGTACTCATTTAATGAAGGCACTGAGAATAGCATCCGCTTAGATAAGCTTTTCGATAACCTCACAATATCTAACCAGATGGTAACAAAAACTTCTGATGGAAGATATTCATTTCTACACATCAACGTGTGGTCCCGAACTCCACCTCATATTTCAAGTCTGAGACGCCCATTCCGAAAGAGCTTATGAAAGGATGCACTATAATGTTTTAATTGTTTAAATAAAAAACCGTTCATGTGCCGAATCTTCCTTTATTTTATTTGCAAGAAGGAGCATTTCTTCTAGCTTTGTTTGCTTTTACAATAGTTATCATTCCGGCTCTTGCGACTGACTGTAAATTCTAATTTTTTTTTCGACGATATTTTGCTTTTTGTGATTTGTTATATTTTATTTGAAATGAAACAAAAAACAAATTTTGCTTGTATTCTCATTTTTAAATATTTATCTACATGATCAGAATTTCATATCTAATCCAAAATATAATTGTTTTAAATATATATCTTAATTCTATATTTTCATCATCAAGTAAATGATTAAGATTGGGGCCGTCAATAAAAGACGTCCGCAAAATTCCCGAAAATTTAGACAACGGCCACCCTGCTTTTCCAATTTTGTTCGATTTGCTCACCCCCCCCCCCCTTCAAAGGTCGTCCTATATGCAGCGACTCCCCTCTTTTTTCATATTTTCGCTTTTTTCATGACTATGAAATTATAAGAGTTTAAAGCCCTCTACACATCATCAGATAGAGGAATTTTAAGAAATGTACTTCATTACACGAAAACTATTGAATTTAAATAAGTGGACGTCCGAAAACGTATTGACCCCACCCCCCCTATAGTCTACTTCCGTTCAGTTTTGATCCCCTCAGCCCTCCAACTGCAAACGTCTTTTATGGATGGCTTCTTCATAAGAAATTTATAAAAATTACCTCTTTATGTGAAAAATTCTGACTATGTGAGTTTTTTATCAGGAAAAGGCATTTTCAATATTTATTTTTGCGTATTTGATAACGATTCACGAGTAAATTAAATATATATACATTTAAATAATGATAGAACAAAAAAATAGAAATAAGTGCAGGTAGCAAGAATCAAGCCCGCGGCCTCTGCGCTCAAACCGGGCGCTCTAACATAATGTGAAGCTACTCGGCCACTTGAAAGACAGCTTTTCCTAGCCCATACGCTGGCCTAAATTTTCTTTAAAGCCGTTTCTCTCAAAACTGGTGTTTTTCACAAAAACTGACGTTTCTTTACAAAAAGTATTGATTAAAACAAAGAGCACTATCTCTGACCTTCCCCTTGTAAAACCAAATTTTACGTGTCCCTGTGATGAACAAAAGCCTAAATTCATGGACTCTAGAGTGACCCAAAAACGCAAATTTTGAAATTTTCGACCCGCGCAGTCACTAAATCGTTCTCTCGTAAAAACAAATAAATACATATTTTTTTATTTTAAAACAAAACGATTCTTAGTAAGTCGTGTAGTATTTTGAAGTTTTCTCTTGAGGTACGAATTAATATAGAAAAGTTTCAAGAAAACCTTAAGCGAGCCCTAAAGTTTAACTCAGAAGACAGTTTCGGTGGTATTACTCTACTGTTCTACTCATTGAAGTCAAGTGTCCCACTATGATTCGGGTATTGTGAAAAAAAATCGGTTAAATGCCCAGAAAGTGTAAAAAAATAGAGAAAATGTGTTGTACCACAGGTTTGGGCATGTAGCAGGGAGCTTTATGGTTGAACCTGCATCTGGAAGTCCTAAGCCTATAACAATAAGCTACTTTAAATTCAATTTAGCTGACATTAATTCTGCCGTTAGCAAGCGAAGCTGCTGTTGGGCTAAAATTTTAATTTTTAACTCATTTTCGTAATTGCTTGAAAACTGTAAATTAAAAAATAATAAATATTTTTTTCTATAAATCTGTTCATAATATATTAAAAAATGTTCCTTAAAAATGTTAAGTTTAACAATTCTATGTAAAGCATGCTGCAAGTCTAAAAATATTGCAATTTCATGCAACTTTCGCCTTTTTATTATTCACATGTGCCATCTGCCTTTTAAAAACGCAAAGATCGACATTTCTTGGTACAAGTTCGAAATCGCATGTTTCCGCAGACGATCTGACACTGAGAAAAACAACTGATTAGGCGATAGTGCTTGCAGAAAGAAGTTAACAAAACCGTACAACAATAATCGAGCAACGAGAAATTTTCGACTTCTTGTGCATTGCTAGTGTCTGCTAGGCATTTATCAGTTACGTAATATATATCATAGCACGACACCGCAGAATGGGTATGACTAATCTTGAGGGAACTCCGGTGCATATAACAAGCATTCAAAACTTCGAACTCTTAGTACGTTTTATACAAAGTCAGACTAAACAGGATGAGCAAGTGAACAAGAGCCCCAAAGTTATTAACGAAAACACAGGACCCTCGAAAATCGATTAGCTATACGTATATCAGCTCGCCCTTGATCTGACAGGCATTAGCTTTAATTGTTTTTCGATTAAATTTCCAGAAAATGGCTAGAAGAGATGCAAACTTACTTTTTTAAGTTTTGAATTTATTTGAAAATTTCTTGTATATTTTCGTGCGATTTGTACAAAGTACGCGAGATGCAGATAATAATATAAATTGTATGAACTACATAAACTGCAGAAACTGTACAAATTGTATAAACTGTATGACTTGTGCAGAATGTTATGGTTGTAAGGACTGCAGCAATAGTCAAGGTTGTACTGATTGTACGGGTTGTCGAAATCGCAGAAACTGTAAAAATGGTACAAACTGTGTAAGTTGTGTAGATTGTCTTGGCTGTGAGGATTGCAGTGATAGTCAAGGTTGCATCAATTGTACGGGTTTTAGAGATTGTAGAAACTGTAGAAATTTTACAAACTGTGTGAGTTTTTTAGATTGTTTTGGTTGTAAAAATTGCAGAGTCAATCAAGGTTGTACTGATTGTACGGGTTATACAAATTGCGCAAATTGTGTGAGTTGTGTAAATTGTTCTGGTTGTGAGGATTGCAGCGATAGTCAAGGTTAAACTAATTATACGGTTGTAAAAATGGTGTAAGCTGTGCGCATTGTGTAGATTGTTTTGGTTGTAATGATTTTAGCGATAGCCAGGGTTGTACTGACTGTACGGGTTACGAATATTGCAAAAACTGTAATAATTAGACAAACTGAGTTGCGTAGATTGTTCTGGTTGTAAGGCTTGCACCTAAAGTCAAGGTTGTACTGATTGTACAGGTTGTAAAAATAGTATTAAATATAGAAATTGCACAAACTGTGTAGGTTGTGTAGATTTTTCTGATTGTAATGATTGCAACAGTAGTCAAGTTTGTACTGATTGTAGGGGTTGCGAAAATAGCAGAAAATGTAACCATTGTACGAATTGCACAAGTTGCACAGATTGCAAAGCTTGTTCCAATTGTACCAGTCGCACAAACACTCAGAATTGTACAAGTGTACCAAATGTTAATTCTCAGACTTGCTAGTTATATAAACCACCCCCTACATTATCGAATTGTAGAAATTTTATTAATTATACAAATTGTATACACAATGCGCAACTTTTATAAATTCAAAAACTTCTCCAAAGTTTTATCAAAAAATAATACCATTTCAAATTGAAAATTCTACTGCAAAATCGCAAATGACCCATTTTATTTAATTGTTTAGATAATTTTTTGACAAATCATGCATCAAGGTTTTTTTCATTATTAAAAATTAAATAACAAATAAGGTGTACTACTTCAAAGGTTTATTATGAGGCTCTTAGCTTTGAATGTACTATATCTACGAATTTTCATATATTGAATTTTAAATCGACGAAGTGCATAGTATGCATAGTCATTGATATCCTGCAAGTTAGAACGGTTAACTTAATATTTTAATAAAATGAAAGTTGTGCTAGGCGGCTTGAAGTATAGACAATTTTTTGCAGTGAAGTAAAATTTTAAAAAATCAAGCGTTGCAAAAAAATTAATACAAAAATTCATTATTTCGTAGAATGCAAAATGTTGTTAAATTGTTTTTGGTAAAAGTAATTATTTTTCCCTGTAACGAAATTCGGTAAAACCAAAAATTGTCATATTTCAACCCAAAATATAAAACACAAAGAACATGCAAGACTAAAAAATTATCAGATTACATTTTTTTTAATATCAAGTTTACGGTTCTAAATTTCGGAACATGAGTCCTTGTAGATTATAATAATATCTTGCTGGTTTTTATAATTTACATACACTATTCACTTTACATTTCATTTTTATTCAAACTTTTCTTTTTATAATTGTTATATTTTTATTATTGTCATTCAATTTTTTTGATATAAGCAAACATTTTTGAATTTCTGGCGCTTGTATAATGTCTTTGATGTGTAACGTTTATACATTGAAAAGATTTTTTGTTTGTCAACAGAACTTCTTAGAGGTGTACTTCAAATATTCGTAGACGAAGGCTTTAGACTATTCACCTTTGGTAAAGTGAATTTACTGGACTTTTACTCATTTAATGGTTACTGCTGAAAAGTTGTAGGATTCAAGTCTCGAATGTCTTACCCGTTTCCGTATAAAATAGACTTTTTCAATAAAACTAGGATAGAGTACTTACATCAAAGTA
>JAUELO010000271.1:1823674-1838889 GCA_032357855.1 Amphibolips quercusostensackenii | reverse complement strand
GCGCCCCAGCCTGAATCAGAAGACTCTAAAAATATCACTAGACAAAATTTTGGACTCTGTATCGGACTATTGACTGTGAAAATGTTTGCTTTCCACCATGCTAAATCTTTGTTTAAGTTGGACTTAAGTTTCATTTTTACTTCAAAATCATCATCATTGCACCTTTAAGCCTAAATCTTTTCCTGTTCTGATTCTTTTACGTGAATCCATCCATATCTGACAGCTTGACAACAAGCACTATGTGATCCTACAAACGATGCAAATTCGCGTATTTTACATCTTTTTGATATTAGGAACTCTTATACTAATTCTGAAATCCTGAACCTTTTTTTCATCTTGGAGCTCAAGGAGAATTGTCATTGAGTCTAAAATATAAACAAGATTTTTGCATTTCGTAGACGGTGTTAGCTGACTTTTTGATTTGTTGATAATAAAACCTTATTTTTCAAGTAAAGAAATTGGTTTAGTTATATTATTATTGCATTCTTCAGCATCATTACCTACTAAAAGCAAATCGTCTAAATATGTCACTGAATTAAAGACAGACATTTTTTAAATGCGCTAATACTGGCTTCATTATTTTCGTAAAGACGTATGGGACAGTATTTGAACCGAATGGTAAACAAATATACTCGTATAACTGTCCAAAAAAGTAGAATCTTAAGTATTTGCGACTTTCGTTTGATACAGGTACAAGATGATAGGCATCTTGCATATCTAAGGATGCCATAAAAAATCTTTGATGAATTAGCGTCCTAGCGGTCCTAATATGTTCTAATTTAAAGTGCTGGGTCTATGAAATTATTAGGATTTTTAAGATTTAAGATAAGACGGTTTGAACCATCTGGTTTTAGAGTAAGAAAAATGCTCGAAATCAATTGACCTTGTGTAAACCCGCATTTTCAAATGACACGTTCCTCGAATAACATATCCGACCGTCCTGAAATGGACTCAATCTCACTGTAAGACCAAGAGGGCTCTGTAGGCCAATCGTTTTGAATAGCGATTCGTGGAAAGGGTATCTCATATCCCTTAATATATTTTAAAATTAATTGATCTGCACCAATGGTTTCCCACTGTACTTTAAACTTTTTTCGCCTGCCACCAACGGTACTTACTTTTGTTAATTGTATCTCCTTCGAGGGCTCGGCCCTTGGCCCTGAGTTCGACCCCGGTTCTGGCTCCTTAGTGACTTCCGGTAATCTTGTTGAGATCGGTTAGTCCCTTTCCGTTGCCCGCTCTCCGCCGACGACTGGCTCCTGAAAGGTTGTTGACGGGGAGAGACCTTCAAGTTTTTTATGTTTTCCTTGACGTGGTTGCTTTGGGCGGGGAATTTAACTCTTTGCTGCATTTTCGGAGCATTTTTGCAGTCTTATTGTCATCTTCTAATTTCTCACCGAAAAGCCATTCGTCAGTCAGAGTTTCCCCTAAGGTGCTTTGTAGCGATGCATTTACATTCCTCAAAATCAATGTTTTTCTTGTAAACGATTCTTGTCTTTGAAGATCGATTAGCAGTCTTCCTATATTGCTGAAATTCCCGAGGAGACTCAATTTCCTGATATCCTCTTCTGTTAGTAGCTTGTTTACCGTGGTATTCAAGACTGATAAGCACAACATTATTTTTTCCTGCTTAGACACAAGCCAATTGTCTCTTGTTATAACAGGCTCATGAAGAGAAACTTCAAGTACTTCAACGTTAATCTTTTGAGGCCACACTATTACAAAATTACTGGCTATATGATATTTCATAAACAGACTTTCTAACTCTTCTTTCGGAAGACCCTTCTTTAAGATATCTGCCCAGCGTACCGCTACATCCTCATGGATTGAAGGAGCCATGGCCTTATCTGCATTCACTCTTCTTCCAATTGCTTCTCCGTATTTCTTATTTAGAATTTTTGAAGTGGCCTGATCTTTGCTCGGACTCTCTGCTTCTTTATCTTTAGATGTGTTCGCCGGAAGTGTACTTTCTTGTACAGAGGACCCAGTGTCGTCGTGAGGTGAAGAATGTTCGTCGTCTTCGGGTCGATCATCAAACGATTTATAGACAGAATTGCTTGAACTGCTCGAATCAGATGAGCTTCAAGATTTATCTAAAGCCATGCCCGAAAAAAGAAATAAGAAAAAATCAGTTAACATATTGACGTGAAAAAAAACTTTTTCCCCGAATTTCGCGGGACAGTGTTTCAGAAGTTACGCCCCCAAGGCATAACTGCGTCAACGCTTTTGACAGTCCTGAACTATTAAAAGATGCCGGGGTCTAATCGCGAGGGAAAGCACTTATTTTATTTTAAATCTTATATTATATATTTTGCGCAAATGATATATTTTTCTATTGAATTCGATTGAAGACTACTGATGAACAAGTCGAAAACCTAACTTAAACGGGCTATATACTTACATCGTCGTAGATAACGACGCCTTATTGTCTTTTCCTTCTTTAATTTCTTTTCTATCTTCATTTTTTTCCTGACCTGTCTCTCATCCTCCGTGAATCGCTTCCTTTTAACCATATTCTCAAACACAATTATAATAAAAATTAGAATAAAAAAATATTTGTGACTTTTATCGGCACAAATAAAGAAATGAGAGGTAGAGAGACATTCGCATAATCGAACTGTACATGAATGGCAGGACGTAAACTGCTTCTGAAGCTTGAAAACTGTGGCACTATCGGCAGGTAAAGTAGGGGTACGACCAGTGATCTCGAGGAACAGGCGCAAAATACAATCACATTTTATTCTCTTATTCTGTCTATATCAAGCTGGTTCATTTTTTTAGGCTTTGATCCACAGGCAGTACAGTTAGACCAAGTAGTAGGTTTCGTGGCGGCTTGGCACACTATTCCACCAATCATCGTGCAAATCAATTTATGCTCCACATAATATGATCTGTCATTTACCTCAGCTTTACTTGACTTCAATTAATTTATTTGACATTTAATATTCCGAAGTCCAGTAAGAATTTTATCTGTTGTCTCTGCTGTATACTGGAATGACATTAGAAGACAAGTGTTAGGCGAAGAAGTTCAAGGATTCTGCCAGATTAGAGTATGTAAAGGTTTCTTTATATCTTTAAGGCAAAGAGAAACCATTGATACCAAGAAAATATTTGAAGTTTTACGGTCTGTACAATTTTCCCATTTGTGTTGGTAAGGACTTATTTCGGAAGTCTCATCATGACCGCATTTTATTGTCAGTTTCAGTTTCTTGGAATTTCCAGCTAGCTTTCAGTCAGTTTCAACTTTTAAAAATCTCTTTGTAGTATAATTTTAATCGCTTAAGTTTAAGGATATCATTCATTTTTAGCATCTGTAATGTGCTTATAAGATAGAAGAATGTCACAATTTTGTTGTTGTAAAAGATTTCTCAGAAGTTCATATTTATTCTTAGTTAATTTTGAATACGGAAAAAGGGCAAATGCTTGATCGTCAGCGAAAGGTATTGGTAGTACACCTGTGGCTTTGATGCCTCAATTCTTTTTTTCTTTGTTTTTTCTAAGTATTCCTGAAAATTCTTAGCCTTCCGAGATCTCGAAGTTAAAGCTTCTGAAACCAAAAACACAGCAACTAACCATGACTTATTGTCATGCAGAAACTTATTCTTTTTACAAAAAGAAGCCTTCAATCTTTTAGTGTAAGCAGAAGAAAATACTTTTCTTTTAAAGAATTGAACAAGAGATCTGCATCTTTAGAAGTCGATACTTATAAAATTTCTGACAGTTCTCTGTGTTTTAACTTGTGAGTATCCATGTTTGTAAAACCAAATTATAAAATTAGCAACACACACAGCTATAAGAAATAGAAATTGGTTTGAAATGTTCAATTACTACTTGAAGTTGAAAAAAAATTTCAACCACAGTACTTACTAAAAATAATTCATAACAATAATAATTATAGGTATGAAAATGCAGCAAAACACAAACTGAACAAACACTAAATAAAACGGGGCACGAATTGAACAAACACCAAATAAAACGTGAAATCGTTGAAATCATTACAATCGTTGAAATCGTTGAAATTGTTGAAAGGTCTTTCAAAGAATAGCGAACGGAAAATAATATTAATTATACCTATCATACTAATTAATTTTTGAACAATTAAAAAAAATATAATTACACAAATCTTTTAAAAATTCAAAGGTCCTGGATCTCTGCGGTACTAACCTAAAATCTAGATTGCTTGATCCTTTGATTGCTTTGATGGCGTTGATCTGTTTTACGATGTGGTGTGATGCTAACGGTTCTGATTTACTGGAAAACCTGAAATTTGTTCGAAGAAAATGAACGCGGACAAACCAAAAACTTCTTTAAATCAAACACACATTTATTCGACCCTATGTCAAAGAAATAATTTGTTTGATTCAAAGAAATGTTTTTTCTGTGCATGTATAAGTCTCTATCTACCATATCAATTTTTTAAGAAAAGTCTACTATAGTCTCTTTATTTAAAAAAAAGATCACTCTAGTCACTTTAATCCATCTCATTTTAGATTTTATCAACAAAAAAAAATTTAATTTATAATCTATGTGTGAAATCTGTAGGAATCTGTGGTGTGAAAATGCTATTTAATACCAGACTTCACACTAAGTATTTGCACAGAGAAAAGGCGGCTTTAACAATATGCATCATTATTATCATAGATATTGTTAAGTGTCTCAACTAGAACATCCGCAATGACTCAGAATGTTTAGAATTGCATTAATAAATGGATATGAATAATTTTTTTATGAGCGTGATTTGTTCAATACTGGGTATATGAAACAGTGGCTAGAGCAATTTCCACGTAACAAGTATTCATCAATAATGATGACAGAGATAGGCGGTAATTGATACACTTGAAAAGCCTAGTGACATCACATTCTTGTTTTTCATCGCTAAGGGAACGTAAACTAAGTACTGGATTTATTACTTCATAACACTTTTCTTTAAATCGACTATTCTGGGCACTTGCTCTTGTAATTCCATAGAAAATAATTTGTTGCATATTGTGCGAAACAAAATATAATGATCGATCTACTTTGATGAAACGATTTTAGAAATTAAAACAATTTATTTAAAAAAAAGGCTAAATTTATATAATAAACTCTAAAAGAATCCTTTGTATCATATGAGCAGTATGGTGGTCTGAAAATTCGACCTCCGTTTTCCGGAAAAAGAAATTCACTTTTTTTTTAAATCGGTAAACATTAACTCGCACCCCCCCCCCGGCTTTTAAAATTAACATGGTGTTTGAATGAGGGAAAACGTGGTTTCAGAAAGAAGGAATAAAAAAAGTATTTTTAAATCACTTTTTGTAACCTTATATTGCACCCGGATAATGCTCCAAAAAATGCAAAATATCAGTTTTATGTGTAATTTATGCTAATGACGGTATTTTTTAAAATTGTTTCTAGGCTTATTGTTTATATTCGATAAGTAACAAGTTTGCAAATACTTTAAACTAATTTTCAATCGTTTAAACAACATTATTTGTTCAAAACATTTTCTTTCATCTGCAAACCATTAAAAATTAATATTTTTCAGGACAAATGACGCAGTTGATGAATTTCAAGGATAATATTTCTTGCTTAACATATCCAGTAATTATTTATACAATTTTTATTTTTTAAAACAATTTTTCCCCTGTTAATCGTACAAACTGTTTGTCTGGAGTTAATGACATAGGTAACGAATATTAAAAGTAATGTATTTTGGTTTAGTATATTTGGCAATTGTTTCAACCATTTTCATTTGTTCAAACAATTTTTTCATCATTCGTGAGAATTTATTATTTTCTGAAATTAATTTCGCAGGTGAAGAATGTTTAAAGTGATATTTTTTGTGAAAGACAGCTTGCAATTCTTTAAACAATCAATATCACATAGTTTTTTCCGTAGAAAAGATGGACATTAGATGTCTTTTTATTGTTTCTTATTTTTATTTGGACCGGCTTGGGACGTTTTTGATACAATATTCAAAATTTACGTTCTTGTTTTTATTTGCTATACAGTAGGCTGTGAGTTACATAAAAAGTTTTAGAAAACAGCTTGTCATTGCGAAAGCACATATTCGCTTAGTAAAAAGTGAGACACTGAAATTTATAGAAAATTACTAATTAGAATAGTCGAAAGATTTCCTAATCCAATAGTAGAAAACTAATTGCTTTGTGAAAAAATGATTTAGAACTGTGCATGATGATTGAAAAGAAGTCATTAAAATGGAAAACGTAAAAAATAGAAAACATTAGGAAAACGATGTGATAATGTGCCATTCTTGAATCTATTGACACAATAAGGTCATATTGTTAAATTGTAAACTTGACGCATTTTGTCTTCAATTTAAAAACACTGTCTTCTGATTTTTTTTTATAAAGTTGAGAACAAAATGAATTTTTTACAATGTTAAAATGACAATGAATCAATAGACTCTGAATTAATTATACACATTCAGGTTCTTTAGGCACTGTTTTGTAATAGAGTTCCGTTTTCGATTTTAAAATTTTTTTCAATTGTACATTTTTCTAATTTTTCTTAAAAAATTGCAGTTATGTAGCAAACTTTGTAAAAATAATTTGCCTTGAATATGGATGAACCCGAGAGATTAAAGAAGTTCATTTTTACTATATAGCTTTTTTCTTACGCAAAATATACTTTACTGACTCTCTGAATGAAAAATGTTAAAACTTAACTAATTATTGCTAGTGAAACTTTACAAATTCGATTAGCGGAAAGTGGGCCACTAAAGGCTAGTAAAAAATTACTAATTCAGATAGTAAAGATATTTCCTAATTTAATAGTGAAAAACAATTGCTAATTTCTTAGTAAAAATAAATAAACTTATTCAGAACTGTACAAGACCAGATTGAGAAATTATTATGGTGATCTAGTTCTCGTCGTAAGAGAAAATGTCACGAGAGTAAAAAGTTTTATCTTGTGTCAAAAATTAATAAAAATTATAAAACATAAAGTCGGGCCATTAAGGTTTTTTATTCATAAAAAATATTACAAACAATGAAGCAAGGGAGTTCATGGAAAACAAGCAATGTTAATAATGGTAAGTATAGATAATGTAAAAGTTTTTCTTTTTACTGAGCAATTGATTCTGTCGTATAACTGTGCAATTATGTATATTTTGTTAAAAAAATTATTTGTTTGAAACGATGTAAATTGCAAACGGCTTATACTAATAAAACTGCATCAGGCAAAAACGTTGTATTCTTGTTCAAAAATGCTGAAAATGCTTTTATAACAATTTTTCGTTAATAAATAATGAAATTGTTAAAAAAAATTGTTTAAAAAAAACTGCACAGGTTTTCAAAAAAAAATAACAAAGATATTCGTAATCGGAAGACATTTTTTACCTTTAATTTTCTAAGATACCATCTGATTTTACACTACACTTTCAGACCGCATGTAGTTTCAGTGCAGGCAATAGAAAAAGCTTTCCCTTTGTTACAATAACTCTGTCACAGAGAATTTCGGATATTTGGTTAAAATAGTAACGATCCTGAAAGGGTCCGGTTCGGGTAGGTGTGTTCGACCTTCGGCAACATACATTCTTTTAGGGATTTTATTATTTTTTTTTTAAAGCAGAAAGTATTTCCACAAGCACATTGAAGTTTGAAGAATTAGCGATTTTTGGTCCAACCTAGTGTCTTCTGACGATTAAAAGTACCTGCTTCATTTAAAACACATTACACGGCATTCCTGCTGTATAGAATAAAGTCTATTTTCATAAGCCTTAAAAGTGTTTGGGCAGATAAAATTTGTGTGGGCTGAAGCTATTTGACTAAAATAACTGTTTGCCTGCCTTATATGTACTTACTGTGTTTCTAAGGAATTTCTGAAAATTGTAAAACGAGATATTGGAGGCATTAAAGTATGGCATTATTATTCGGAAAATTATGGGAAATTACCAATAAATAAGTTCAGGTTTTTATAAATTATTCTCCTACTAATTTCGGTTCATCAGGTATCTCAATTGTTTAACCCAGAAAAATTTAGTAAAAAATAATTAAAATGTATAGACTATAGAGTTTGCATAACGTGTAGTGCCTTTTACAAATAAGTAATTACTGTTTAGGAACTGTGCATAAATTAAAACTGATCATAAGTTATTAAATAAAATATTGTAATTTTTGGTTATATATTTTATTTTTATTATTCATATGTATATTTATATATGGAGAACCCAAACCTACTAAGCCCTCCACATAGGGTCGACAGAAACTATCCCTTTAAATTAACCCTGAGTATACATAAGACATTGTCAGTAGTGTTTCTGATGCAATCTATCACCACCACCAAATGGAACATTTTTAAATATATGGTTATATTATATAATTATACATATATGGTATATACTCTTAATATCTTTAATTGTATGAGTGGCGTACGTAGTGAATTGCGACAACTGTCTGTTCGTTGGAAAATAGTGAGAATTCGTTCGTCCTTCTGCATATGTGGTTCTCCGAGAAGTCGGGGAACTCTAAGTTTTTGCTTTCCTGGTTGTAGCTTTAGTGCAACTGAACCTAAAATTAAAACAGAATTTAAAATTTATTAAAAAATATACTTAATGGATATAAGCTTTAATTTATAAAACAGGATTTCGGGCGAGAAAAGAAATGAGAATGTCGATAATTTCTGACGTTAATGTTTACAAGCAGATTTGAAATACAATTATTTCATGAACAATTAACTAAACAAGTTTAAGAAAAGAAGAAATTTTCGATAAATAGTATTAATGTAATAAATTTTGTGTTTAACTTTAACCAGCTTTAAAATTTTGAACGAGACGAGCACACAATATGTAAAAAAAGTAACCGCAGAGATAGATACGAACGAGGGTAACCGAGTGGAACATTAAATTTCAAAATTATTTTAAAAATATTTTAAGTGAACGTAAAAATCTCAAAAAATAGTGCACATTTTTATTTTGTTGTGTTCTGTTGGGTAGTGTATCCGCATTTTTAATTTTCTGCTTATTTTATCAGTATAATCATTAAGAATGTGCTACCGAATTCAGTCACACGAAAATCGTACAATGCACATTTTTCAAGATTTTATTAATTTTACGAATAATTAATACTGTTGTGCTTATGTAAACACTTACACAGGAATGATCTGAATAATATCTTATTTTGGTTTTTTAAAGTAATTATTTTCGTGTTATATATTATAAAATATGAATGTTACCATAACTTGATACAACTAATTCTTATAAGCATAATTCATTCACCATATTCTATTGTTATAAATTTCTAAATTTTTGTGCTACTAAAACTTGGATACTTTGCTGGAAACTAGGCCGGAACTTTAATATCACAAATTTTTGACAACTACTCTTAAATTATTAAAATTAAATGTAAAATCACTTTACCAAATGTGTCGAGTCCAAGGTGTTCGTCTACCAGTGTTTGAAGTACGCCACGAAGAAGTTCTGTTAACAAAGAAAAAATCCGTTCAAATGTATTAATGTGACACTAAAAATGTCGCAAAAGTTAGAAACATAAACTTAATTTTAAAGAAACTAAAAGTTGTGCTATATTGTGCTGAACTTGTGTTCATTTCTGCAGTAAACGGTTTTTTGAAAAATTGAAAATTATGGGCACAATTTAAAAAAAAACTTCTTTTTATGATACCACCATTTATTAAAAGCGCGAAATGTAAGGTTATGACAAGCGGCGCAAAGTTTACAAAATTTTGTGCACTAAAGTAAAATGCCAAAAACCTCAACGTTTAAAAAAAAATATTCTGTAAAATACAAACATGTGCTGAATCGTGCTCGACAAGTGCAGTCGCTATTCCCTCTAACAAAATTCTGTGAAATCAACAGTTGTAATATTAAAACCAAAAATGTCAAACAGAAAAAAATATACGAGAACATAAATAATAAAATTTCGAAAAACGAAAATTTGTGCTGAGTTGTGCTCGTCAAATGTAATATTTTTCCATGTAACAAAATTATGTAAGACCAGCTGTTGTCTTGTATCTTTTTTGACTTTGACATCTTTTGTTTTGATATGACAACTGTTGGTCTCATAGAAATTTTTAAACTGAAAACATAAAGCATTTGTCGAGCACAGCTCAGCAAGAGTCTTGGTTTTTCGAGATTTGTTTATTTTTGTTCCTTGTATTTTTTTTATGTTAATATTTTGGGATTTTAACGTAAAAATGGTTGATCTTATCGAATTCTTTTAAAAGGAATATAGATTCCATATGTCGAGCACAACTTCGCCTTCTTAAATATTTTTTTAGTTTTACGTTTTGGGTTTTAATGTAACTGTTGGGCTAGCGGAATTTGGTAAGAGGGGATAAAGATTGCATTTGTCGAGTACAATTCAGCACAGGTTTTAGTTTATCGAAATTTGATTATTTTTAAGTCTACTAAGTTTTTTGAGTTTGACATTTCGGGTTTCAATATGACAACTTTTACTCTAACTGAATTTTGTTGAAAGCACAAAAGATTAGTGCTGTCAAGCACAATTGAGCTCAAGTTTGTATTTCGTGAAATACAATACAAAATACAAAAAAAACAATTTGCATTTCTTACCAAAAAAAAGTTTTTTAAAATTCTGCTCATAGTTTTTGATTTTTTAAAAAACAGTTTACTGCAAAAATAAGCACAAGTCTAACACACTTCAGCACAACTGTATATTTTTTAAATATTAATTTAACGGTTCTAACTTTCGGGATATCAAGGACTATGCATACCATATATTCCATCAATTCCAAATTCAATATGAAAATTCGTAGATAAAGTAATATAAAACTAAGAGCCCCATAAAAAAAACTATAAAATAGCACATTTTTTGCTATTTGATCTTTACCTATACAATTGTAACATTTTAAAATTTGAAATTTACAATTATAAAACAGTACAGTGAGCATGTACACGCTAAACCGTGCAGTTTTCAATTCAAAATTGTACGTCAGTAAGGCGATCATGTATTCTAAAATTCTACAATTTTACAGTTAAAATGCTTTTTTCTTAATAGGTAATTCAACGATCAGCTATGATAATGGTGTTTTTTTATTTTTTGAACTCACTTTTTATTCATTTTTCTTCATGACTTTATGTATGAAGCAAATGATAAATAAGATACTTCTAAAAATGCAAAAATACCATTGCTACACTTAACCGTTTAATTGTTGCGTCAAGTTTTACATTTAAAATCGTCAAATTTTACAGTAAATGCACGTATTAAAATGTACCATTTTTCTGTAAAATGGGACACTTGCGTTTTTACAATAGGATTTGCCATTTGAAATTCCATTATTTTCTGGTAAAATTTTGTAAAAGTTTTTGAATTTGTAAAATTTGCGCACTATGTATACGCTTTTTACAATTTAAAAAATTTCTACAATTTCTACCAGTCATTGATGTGCCGGGAGGTCTGTATAACTAGCAAGTCTGATCATGGACATCTGTTTTACTCACACAATTCTGAGTATTTGTACAGGATGTACAACTTGTACAATTGGAACAAATTTTGCAATCTGTACAACTTGTACAGTCATTACAGCCTTCACAAGTCGTGCAATCTTTGCATCCTGTACAGCTTGTGCATGTCGTACAATTACTACAATCTATACAATTATTACAACCCGTACAATTAGTACAACCTCCACTATCTCTACAATCTGTACAATCAGAACAATTTTCACAATTGACGCAGTTTTTACAATTCCTGCAATTTTTACAGTTTATGCAATTAACACAATTTACATTGTTATCTGCATCTGGTTCACAAGAAGCGACTTGCATGGAAGTGAACAAAAAATTTGCAAATAAAGTAAAAATCAAAAAAGGTGACTTTGCGCCTCTCCTTGCCATTTTGTAGAAATAAAATCAAAAAACAAATAGAATACAACTGGCAGATAAACGGCGAGCTGATACACGTATAGCTGATCGATGTACGAAAACACTGCGACTCTGCAGATAAATTTGGGGCTCTTGTCAACTTTATTGCAATGTTCAGTCTGACTTTTAAAAAAACGTACTGCTAGTTCAAACATGTTCATGCATTTTATATGCACCGGATTTTCCTCAAGGATTAGCCGTAGCGATTCTTCGGTATCGTGTTACGTTAGAAATAGATTATGTCGCTGATAAATAACTATAATAGACATAGAGCTACATAGTTTTGAATTACAATGTGCAATTCTTTTTATTTAAATAATAGCCACAATTTTTGCGAACATCGTAAGGTGTCAAATCTATGCGATCTGACAAAAATGTCTATACAACATATAATTGCTGCACTTCCTCTTTTAAAAAAAATAAAACCATTAAAAATTGTTTTTTTCATAAAGGTCTTATAATCTTCACGAATGCGTGCGTGCATGAAGCGAGCACTTAGTGCGCATGCGAGAATGGTCTTAAAATTTCTTATTTATGATAAAATAATATACCAAGAAGATTTAATTAAAAATTTTTTGAAAGTAAAACACGTCGAATCTTGCACACACCAATATGCACTAATGCATACAAAATTGTACCACGAATTCTAACCTATCCAAACAGGTTTCACGTCATATTTCTGTTGTTTCCCGAATAAAATGAAAAGTAAATTAATGAATTTTTAAATTTCTGGCTTATGAAACGTTCTATATCATTATTTAATGCATATAAATTAAAAAAATTATACCGAATAAATAAATGTCCGTATCGAACAGTCCGTTATTTTAGAAAACAAGCTGTAATGTTCACTAGATGGCACCTGAGTTACCATCTTTTCACGCACCTTTTAAAATTTTGAAAAATCATTATTCTCTTTGGTTAAAAATTAACCTATTTTGTTGGAAATTTGCTTTTTTTAAATTTTATCATTTTGTTGACAATTTAACTTGGTCGAAAATTCAAGTACTTGGTTGAAAGCGGAACTACTCTCTAAAGAATTCAATTTATTAGTTGAAGATTCAACTATTTTTGTGAAAATTTGTTTTTTTGCATTAAAATAAATTTTTTCACTGAAAATTTACCGATTTTATTTTTTGTTAAGAATTAATCTTTTTTAGTTTGAAAAGTCAACAAGTTGTTCGAAAATTCATGTATTTTGTTGATTTTTTTTTTTGTGAAAAAATTAATCTCCTTGATTGAAAATGATGCATCATTTTCATTGAAAATTCATCTCGTTTGTTGAAAATTAAACTATTTTGTTAAAGAATTGTCGTTTTTTGTTGAAAATGTATCTTTTAACTAAAAATTAAACTATTCCAGTTGACGATTCATAATTTGAGTAGAAAATTCATCATTTTGTTTGAAATTTTTGATGTTGGTTAAAAATTCGTTTTTTTTTGGATAAAAATTAATTCTTCAGCTAGAAATTTAACTATTCCATCTTTATTGTAAATTAATCTTTCTTAGTTAAAAAGTTAAATATTTGGTTGTAAAATTTCTACTTTTAATTTTATGTTCTTAAAAATATATTTTTATTTTGTACACAACCATTTTTGAAACGTTCTTCTTTGTATTTATTTGAATTTAAGATTTGAAATTTTTTCTGATAAATAATAATAATTAATTTAGATTTACTTCAGCAGATTGCAAACTGCATTCATAGTGCACGCATGTATGCGTCGCATAGTTCCGTCACGGAGTGATTGTACGCATGCTGACATTAGAGACGCATTGTGTACGCACTACACTCGCATTCACAAAATGCTCTCAGATATAATGCATTCTTGCAAGCATGTCGTGCGCACATCAACATGCGCAAAATGTACGCGTACGAATTGTTATCTGGGCATGCAAGATACGAAAAAAAGGACAAGCAAAAATTATTTAACTAGAAAAGAATAACGAATTTGTTATTGATCATTTTTTGATAAGACTTGTAGTTTTTGTTTTAATCTTGAAGAATAGCAGGAAAAATAACTAACCTAGATAGCACAGAAAATTCGGTGAAGATTTCCTGAAACTGGCAATGCACGGTTGGGAATATTGCATTAAGAGATTAGGGTAAGGCTCGTTCAGCCCGGAAAATATCCGCTTTTCAGGAAATACTGCATGTTAAGGTTCAGGACAGATTAAGAGATTTATATAACTTAATTCGATGCTCAACAGTATTCTATGGCACCTGCGGTTACGCAGTATTTTTTTTTTTTGCTTATCCTGGAATACCTTCAAACATACATACGATTTTTTTCCAAATTAAAAAAAGAATTAAAATTTTGAAAAAATTTAAAAAAAACCGTACTAAGTTATTAAGCTACGATTGACTGACAATTCGAAACAACCGAAAATAAAATACAATTGGAAGCAATTGAACGGGCACACCGTGAATTATCAGCTTTTGCCATTGCGTCACATTCAAAGTAAATAAAATTAAAATATAATACATTTCTGATTAGAAAACTCAAGCATAACCTTAAAGTCCTAAGCCTTGTAAGATTTCCTCAATATACTTGATGATTTTTATTTTAAAATATGCTGACGCTTTAATAAGATGACGCATGGGTACATATATAATATTATTTAATTCACTAATCCGAATTTCTTTGAGCGGTTAGGTTTCAATGTGCTAATTGACCAAACTAACCAGACTTGCATCACTAAGTAAAAACTTTATTTTATATGGCTGATACGTACTGTCAAATTAAAAAAAAAATCAAAATTAGCTATTTATTATTATAACTGACCCGCTCATAATTAGTTATTTCGTCTGAATGACAAAGAACAAAATCTCTTGACAGGTGGATGACAATTCAGTCCAGCACTCAAAGATACTCGAAATAAGAAAGAAACAGTTTAAAATGATGATTTTCCCCCAGATTCTCAAAATGAGTCTGCCAAGCTTATTTTTGTTGCAACTTGAAACTACACTAATTTTAGCATACTATTAATGACCAAAGTTTGTCTGTGAACACATAGATACGAGAACTCAGGAGACGCTAATACGCAATAAAGACATAGATGGCGCATGCTCAATGTTCCAGGAAGTCATTGTTAGGAGTGCAACTAAAGTATGTGGTACTGCGGTTGTAGAAAGAATGACTGGTGATGCTTGGCAGAATAATGAAATGCATGTAGCCGTTAATGAAAAGAAACAAGCGTATCTAATAAAGTTGATTATTACAGGTCTTGGTAAAAATAATGTAGAAGTGCTTCTTAAAAATTAGTACTTACTGTTTAGGGATTTTGCGTAAATTAAAATTAATACTTATAATTTATTAAATGAAATTTTAGTATTTTTGATTATATATTTTATTTTCATTATTCTTGTGTACATTTG
>JAUELO010000271.1:1801873-1813551 GCA_032357855.1 Amphibolips quercusostensackenii | reverse complement strand
TCAACTGTTTTGAAGAAAATTGATTATCTTGTGTTGAAAATTCAACTATTTGTTTGAAAATTAACTTTTTGTTAAAAATTAATGTATATATTGGCTTAGAATTCAATTATTTTGTAGATAGATTATCATCTTGGATTGAAAATTCAAGTAGATATTTAGTTGAAAATGAACTTTTTGTTAAAAAATGAACTTTTTGTTCAAAAATGAACTTTTTTGTTAAAAAATGAACTTTTTTGTTAAAAGATCAACTGTTTTAAGGAAAATTGATTATCTTGTGTTGAAAATTCAACTATTTGGTTCAAAATTAACTTTTTTGTTAAAAGTTATTATTTTAAAATATTTATTTTCAACTGAAAAAAAATATTTACTTGTTGAATATTCAACTATTTGATTGAAAATAAACTTTTTGGTTATAAAATGAACTTTTCTCTAGAAAGTTTGTCATCTTATGTTGAAAATTCAAATATTTGGTTGAAAATTAACTTTTTGTTAAAAATTAATATATATATTGGCTTAGAATTTAACTATTTTGTAGATAGATTATCATCTTGAATTGAAAATTCAACTATTTGGTTCAAAATTACCTTTTTTGTTAAAAGTTATTATTTAAAAATATTTATTTTTAACTGAAACAAAATATTTACTTGTTGAATATTCAACTGTTTGATTGAAAATAAACTTTTTTGTTATAAAATGAACTTTTCTCTAGAAAGTTTGTCATCTTGTGTTGAAAATTCAACTATTTGGTTGAAAATAAACTTTTTGTTTAAAATTAATATATATATTGGCTTAGAATTTAACTATTTTGTAGATAGATTATCATCTTGGATTGAAAATTCAAGTACATATTTAGTTGAAAATGAACTTTTTTGTCAAAAAATGAACTTTTTGTTAAAAATGAACTTTTTTGGAGAAAATTCGTCTGTTTGGTAGAAAATTACACTATGTGGTGGAAAATTTAATTTTTCCTAAAAATTAATATTTATTGGCTTAAAATTTAACTATTTTATAGAAAATTCGTCTTCTTGTGTTAAAACTTCGACTATTTGCTTGAAAATTAACTTTTTTGTTGAAAATTAATATTTACTGGTTTAAAATTTAACTGTTTTGTAGAAAATACGTCTCTTTGTCTTAAAAAATTCCAATTTTTTTTTTGAAAAATAAACAGTAATTTTTTCAAAAGTCACCTTTCTTAGATGAATTTCACTGTTTTTTTTATTTGAAATAAAAATCTTTTTTTGGTAAAAAATCAGCTGTTACATATTTTGTTGAAAATTATTCTTTTTTCTTTTTGGTTGAAAATTCAACTACTCGGTTATAAAGTTGAACTACTTTATTAAAAATTATTTTTTTTTAGTTGAAGATTCATAATTTTAGTTGAAAATTAGTCTTTTTTGTATAGCAAATTAATCAATTCTTGATGTAAAATTCACCCTTTTCGAAATTTCAAATCACGACATTTTTTTATCAATTTCGAAGTAAATTTGGCAGTTTACAGCAAGGAAAATTAAAAAGTAAAAATAAGATAATAAATAGTTCCTACACAAAATGTATAAAAAGGACTTTCTATTGAATTATTATGAATCTTGATAAAAATTTTATTTCAGCTAAAATTTCATAAATTTCATTTAGCTTGAAACTTCTCATTGAAACTTTCGGCCGAAAGTTTCAAAAGTTAAATTTCTGAAATGGCAACCGACGCAACCTAAACATAACCTGCAAATAATTAAAACTGACAGCTGACAACAGTATCAATCCGAAACCGGTATGACCATTATACTATTTACTGTTTACAAAAACGATTAAACTTGAATTCATAACTGTCTTTAATCTAATTTTTAATTCATAAGAATCTTAGGTAGTTTATTATGATACTATTGTCTCAAAGAATCTATTTTTATCCGAACACAAAACTTTCTTTTTTTCTTCATAACCTCTAACACTTATTGACACGTTTTTTTAACGATACAACTATTTTGGTACTATTTTTTAAAAAATGACACCATTTTTAAAATTTTTCCAAAGACTAAACTCATAAGTAAATCCCATAAAAAGCATACAAATAAATTTTTGCTCATCTGAAAATACCGATACCTTAGTGTTCAATGAGGGTTGGACCACTCTGAAATCTTTTGAAACCTTTAAAAATTTCTTAAAATTTGAAATATTTTCAAAAACGTTAGAAAATTTTTTTAATATGTCATAACCAATTAAAGTTTTTTGAAAGTCCGTGAAATCCCATATATTTTTTAAAATCCTTTGATATCATTTGAAATATATAATACCGGGTGGCTGCATTTTCAAATTTCCCTTATTTTTCCCTAACCAATTTTTCATTTTCCCGGGCAATTAACACTCAAAGTACAGAATTTTAATATTTTCTCATTTTTAACGTAAAATCTCTTATAGATTCTTAATTAAAAAGATGAATTTTCATCAAATAAAGATTTTTCAGTAAAGAAAGAAAAAATTTAATACAAAGTGCTGAGCTTTCCAGACAAAAGACGAATTTTCTGTAAAACGGTTGAATTTTCAACCCGGAAATATGAATTTTCAATCAAACAGTTGCATTTTTAACCAAAAAACATGAAATTTCAAACAAAAAGATTAGTTTTTTGTACAAAAAAAGACGAATTTTCTACAAGTCAGTTGCATTTTTAACCTGCAAATATTATTTTTCTGCTAAAAAGATCAATTTTCAACAAAATAGTTCAATTTTGAAGCAAAGAGATGAATTTTCAACTAAAATGGTGAATCCTGAACCAAAAAAATGAATTTTCAACAAGGCCAAGAAAGAAAAAAATGTAATACAAATTAAAGAACTTTCTACCAGAAGAATTTTCAACAAAAAAGGTTATTTTTAACCGACTAGTTGCATTTTTAACCAAGAAAGACGAATTTTCAACCAAAAGTTCCATGTTTAACCAAAAAAGATTTTTCAGTCATGAAAGAAAAAAAATTTCACTCAAATTATAATTCTAGGGGATAAGTAATTTTGAATAAACATTTATTTTTTAAGTTTGGGTTTGTTTTGAAGTTTATATAAATATATAATTTTCCTAAGATTCTTGAGTAAATTCAAAGAAAAATTTGAAGATTTCAGATATGTTGGAAAAGTATAATTTTTTTATATTTTTCAGGATTTTGCAAAGTTTTAGGAAAAATTAAAGTGAGTTTAAAAGATATTTAGGGCTTTTAGAAGTTTCGAAGATATCTTTTATACTGACTCGAACTTGATCTTAAATCTTCCAGATGTTTTCGACATTTTTAGAAATCTTTCGAAATATTTTCATGCTTTTTTAAATTTGCATTTAAAATTGCTCTCAAGAAAAGTTTTTTATTTTCGTGAAGCCTTTCAAACTTCTTAAGAAACTTCGAAATTTTTTTCAAAATCTTCCAAATTTTGCGTGTCGTTTTAAATGTTTGGAAATCTTTTCGAATTTTTGATTATTTTCTAACATTGAATCTTCATTCAAATCCTCTCATGAATTACAGGAACACTGGAACAGGAATCAAAAAATGGCACAACGTTTGGGCAGCAAAGACAAAGTCAAGTCGCTTATAACTGTTACAACTTCGGGAATAGCATTATGTAGCGGTATTTTGCTTTATCAGGGCAGTGAAAAATTTTTCGATCAAGTGGCAATGCCTCTTAGTCGTCTTCTGGATCCTGAAGTGGCTCATAATGTTGCTGTGAAGGCTGCAAAATGGGGTTTTGTTCCTGCTCAAAAAATGAAAGATCCTGTTTCCCTACGCAGCATACTTTGGGGTTTAAAATTCGACAATCCTGTGGGAATGGCTGCCGGTTTTGATAAACAGGGCGAAGCGATTCAAGGACTTCATAAAGTGGGATTTAGCTTCGTAGAAATAGGTAAGGATTTGGAAAAATTATTTTATAATTATATTTGTCTTTTTTTTCCTTTAAAAAAAATCCTCCAATTCTCTCCGTTTTCAGGAAACTTTTTTTGCCCTATTTCTGGTTTAAAGTTCATTCTTTTTAATTAAAAATACTACTACTATATTTTTGGCTTAGAATTCATCTATTTGAAAAACTGTACCAATTATTTTATAGATTGCAAGCACAGGCTTTAATATTGTAAATAATTCTATAAGTTTTTAACTTCTCCGCTAATACAGAATATTGAAGTATAAATTTTGTTGTGGTATTGAACGTACAAATTTTAAAAATTATTAGTTGAAAATTTCAATATTAATTCAGTTTCAGAATTATAATGAATTGTGACCATTTTAAAAAAACTTCAACGATTTAAAGCGATTTCAAGAGGTTTAAAAACATTTTAGAAAATTTAAAAGTTTTTACAAAAATTTCCCAAAGCTTTTGAACATTTCATTAAGATTTGAAGAATTTTAACGATTTGAAAAAGGCGTGTAGATCAGATTCCGAAGATTTCGTAGAAATTTCAAAGATTTTAGACGACTTCAAAATTTTTGAGGAGATATCAAAAGATTTCACAAAGGTTTCAAAGATTTCATTAAAAATTCATAAATATTTCGAAAGAATACAAGATCTTCAAAGATTTCAACAAGGGTACAGTACACTACATTTTAAAGATTTTAAAAGTTTTTGAATTTGTTTAGAAGATTTCATAAGATATCACAAAGATTTGAAATATTCCAGTGATTTCAAACAAATGTAAAAGATTTCAAATAGACTTCACAAATATTTCAAAGGACTCATATGTATTGCAAAGAATTCATAAGGATTACGAAAGTTTTCAAGAAGGGTACAGTACAGCACTTGTAAAGATTTTAAAATGTTTAAAATATTTTTAATGATTTTAAAAGGTTTTAACAAATTTGAGAACATTTTAAAAGATTTTAATAATTTCAAATGAACAGAAGAGATTTCACGAACAAAAATTAAAGATTTCAAAAGTATTTCAAAAATTTCATAAAGATTTCAAAGATTTTAGACGACTTCAAAATTTTTGAGGAGATATCAAAAGATTTCACAAAGGTTTCAAAGATTCCATAAAAAATTCATAAAGATTTCAAAAGAATACAAGAATTTCAAAGATTTCAACAAGGGTACAGTACACATTTTAAAGATTTTAAAATTTTTTGAATTTTTTTAGGAGATTTTATAAGATATCACGAAGATTTGAAATATTTCAGTGATTTCAAACTAATGTAAAAGATTTCAGATAGACTTCTCAAATATTGCAAAGTACTCATATGTATTTCAAAGAATTCATAAGGATTTCGAAAGTTTTCAAGAAGGGTACAGTACAACAGTTGTAAAGATTTTAAAATGTTTAAAATAATTTAATGATTTCCAAAGGTTTGAACAAATTTGAGAAAATTTTAAAAGATTTTAATAATTTCAAATGAACAGAAGAGATTTCACGAATAAAAATTAAAGATTTAAAAGTATTTAAAAAATTTCATAAAGATTTTTAAAAATTTCACAAAGTTTTATAGATTTAAAAGATTTTAAGGACTTAAAAGATACAACATTTTTTAGATGATTTCAAGAGATTTACCAAAGATTTCAAATATTTCTGTTATTTCAAACGAATACGAAAGACTTCAGAAAGATTTCACAAATATGTTAAAGAATTAATAAGGATTTCAAAAGATTTCAAGAATTTCAATGATTTCAAATGGCCTTAAAAGGTTTTAACCAAATTTTAAAATTTTCAAAAGATTTTAATAATTTCAAGCGAATAAAAAAGATTTCGCAAACAAAGATTAAAGAAAGATTTCACAAATATTTCAAAGATTTAATCAAAATTTAATATTTAATAATAGATAGTCGGCATAAATTGATATAAATTGATTGATAATAAATAGTCGGCAAGATTCGTAGTTTTGCACACGATTGAAACCCGAAAAAAACTATTTTATTATGATTTAATATTTAGTTGCAAACTGAATTACTGTTTTATAGAAAATTCGTCTTTTTTGGTTAGAAAATCTTTCTTAGTTGAAAATTTATCCACTTTGCTAAAAAATTCAAGAATTTGGTTTAAAAATTAGTTTTTGTGTTTAAAATTTATATCCTTGGATTGAAAATTCGACTGTTTTTCTATAAAATTTGCCCTAACTTGAAAATTCAGTAATTTAGTTTAATTTCATAATATTTTCTTTCTTGACTGAAAAATTTTTCCTAGTTGAAAATTCGTCTACTTTGGTGGAAAATTCAACTATTTGCTGAAAATGATTGGAAATTCATATTTTCGGGTTGAAAAATCTACTGTTTTTCTACAAAATTTGCCGTTAAGCTTAAAAATTCAATAATTTGACTAAAATTGGTTTTCTTTCTTTACTGAAAAATCGTTTTTAGTTTAAAAACATTTAAAAAGATTTCAATGATTTGAAACGCACAAAAAAGTTTTCGCAAACAAAAATTAAAGAAAGATTTTATAAATATTTTAAATATTTCCTAACGATTTCAAAAGATTTCAAAAAATTACACAAAGATTTCAAGGATTTTAAAATTTTTATAAAAGCTTTAAAAAATTTCACAAAAACGCAGGGTGGTCGCTGGGCAGGGAAACTGTAAATTTTATGAGACCGGGAAAAACCATGAAATGACAGTGAATTTATTTTTTGACACAGAATTTTAGAAATTTTTAGAAAAAATATCTGTCCTACTTTGATTTCAACTGTTTTTCAAAAATTAGTTAAATTTTGGTCTTTTTTTATTATGATATCATGCAGTTTAAAATGCGTAATTCGGAAATATTTCGCTCTAAAAATTTTCTATTTTAGATTATAATTTTTAAGCGTACAATTTAATTAAAAGAATTTGTAAATGCAGGTTTAAAGACTTTTTTAGACTAAAGACTAAAATTATAAGCGTTTGAAATCAAAGATTTTGGATACAAAATATTTTAGTTGAGCAACTGTGAATATTAATTAACTAATGATTTTTTAAATTGAACTGTACTTTCAGGATTAAAAAGAAAGTAATAAATTATTTTACAAGACGATTTGGAATCTGTTTACAATTTTAGAATGTTTTATTAAACTGTTACAAATTCGAGATTTTTTAATTGAGAAAAATAACAATTACTTAATATTTAGAAATATCCGACTGTTTATTTAAAATCAGTAATTATAAATCAAATATTAAAAAAAGCCTATACTTTGATCGTTACATTTTCAATTGTTCTATTCAAAAAAACTTATTTTGTAATTTAAATTGTTGAATTTTTGTGTATAAGTAACAATTGAACAGCTATTTTTCTTGGAAAAAATTTGTACCGAAATTTCGGTGCAAGCAGCCAACGGCCTAACTTAAAACAAAATGAAGATTTTTGCTGATTTCGAACAAAAAAATTAGAAGCTTTTTAAGAATTGTAAAAGATTTCAAAAGAATAAAAGACATTTCCTTAAGATTCATAGGAAACTTCAAAATGATTATTTATTTTGAAAAATTATTTTAAAGAGAATATTAAAAAAGATGTAGAAAGATTTACAAAATTGTTAAAAATGAATGTGGAAGACTTGAAGGGAATTTTTTTAATTTGACAGAATTTGAAAAAAAAATTTTAAAAAAATTCGAATCGCTATAATAGAGGTTTAGAGGTTTTAAAAAAATTTTTCAAATAATTAAAAATGTGAAAAAATGTAAAACAACATGTAGATTTTTCAAGATTTTAAAATAAAATTTTGAAGCATTTTAAGGATTTTCAAACTATTTAAAGTGAAAATAATTTAACTTTCAATTTAAGAAAGGTTCAGTTTATAAAAAATGTAACTTCAATTTTTAATGTTTCTAGCTTAAAATTACTTAAAATTGCTTAAAATTATATAATTTTGAAAGTTTTCAAATTCAATGATTGATTCTTTAATTTAGAGCATTGAAAATCATAACGTGGATTTATATTTTTGGAACTGAATCTGAATCTTTGAACTCTACAATTTATAAAAGTTAAAAATTTTTTATTTGGCAGTTTAACTGCATTTAATTTAGAATTGTTCAGCTGATAAGTGTTAGTAGCTTCCGTTATATACGTGTCAATTATTGAGCATTTGAATATATAATTTTTGAATTAAAAATCTTTTAATCTTCAATTTTAAAAGTTGAAAATTAAAGAGTTCCAGTTTGAGTGCTTTAATTTTCAACTCAGTTTTTGTTACTTCAAATTAAAAAATTTTTAGCTTTAGAGTTCGACTTTTTTCATTTCAGCGGCCGTGAAAAATGTTTTGCGAACCGGGAAATGAGGGGGAATTTTTTCTTTGATTGAAGCGTCCACCCTGAAGACGACTCATGTTTGCAACAAATTAAGAATTTGTTTATTTGTGATTCAGCTTTCTTAAAAATTGTTGAGCTTTCTGCAAAAAAGTTAAATTTTCAACCAAAAAGTTGAATGTTCAACCGATAAGATGAATTTTCTACCAGAAAGGTGGATGTTTAATAAAGTACGTGAATTTATAACCAAATATTTGCATTTTCAACCAAGAAGATTAATTTTCAACCAAAAAAGACGCATTTTCGATAAATTTCATAAATTTTTAACTATGTTTATTTAATGTGATACAATGAACGTAATGTTAGCCCAAATTTTATTTGATTAATTTTTCATTTGTATTTTTTTCGTTTGCAAAACTTTTTAACCAAGTAGATGAATTTTTAAAACTTAAAAAGATCAATATTTAACCATAAATGGATCAGTTAAATTTTCATTTAAGGTAATTAATTTTCAATGACAAAAAACTACTTTTTCACAAAAAATTTTAATAATTTTGTTACACATAGTTGCTTTTTTTAACCAAAAAGGCGAATTTTCGACAAAACAGTCTTTAACAAAAATAAATAAGCGGATTCTCAATTAAAACTATGAATCTTCAACCAAGAAAATGAACTTTTAAGAAAGTTTAACTTTTAACCAACAGTTATAATGGATGCTAAATTTTCAAATTTTCTCCCGCGCTGGTTAGTTCCATTTACGCTCGCAAGAGACGCATGTCCATATGCATGAAAGAGCCCTGACATTCTTACTATTTTTACGGTCACTCCTGAAATATCTTTGCTCCTGGACAGTGGTGCCAATATTGGCGACTTTTGCTACTGCGCTTGCGTTCGGACCGCGCACTGGTTGGCCGCAGTTGGCGCGCAATTCAAAATCGGAATCAAAAACAATTCTTGTAATTTAAATAAATAATTATTAAAAAATGCACAATAATGTATATTAATTGTACAACTTTTGATTTCAGGCAAGAAAAAATTTATAACACATGTGTTTTCTAAATAACAGTTCATTTTTCTTGACTTCCTAAGAATAACCTATATTCAATCGATTATCAAATTTCCAGTTTCCACGTATCATCAGTATTCTCATTGAAATGCGATTCAATAAATTTCGGAAAAATACTAACAAAAATGATTTTAAAAAATAGCTCAAAATAACATTTGTGCATTTGAATCATAACTGCAATACAGTTATGATAATTTGTGTGTATACAGGTTATATTATTACATGAATTCTTAGAAGAATACATAAAAAATATTAAAAACATTATACACAATTATTTTGAATCACTTCTTTAATCAATTTTTTCTGAGACTAGGTGGTTTGTGAAATACTAAGGTATTCTCAGGAAGTCAAGGAAAATAAACTGTTATTAAAAAATACATGGTTGTAAATTGTTTTCTTGCCTGCAATCAAAAGTTGTACAATTTATATACATTCTTGTGTATTTTTTAATAATTATTTATTTAAATTACTAGAATTGTTTTCAATTCCAATTTTGAATTGCGCGTCAACTGCGGCCTACCAGTACACGGCTCTAACGCAAGCGCAGTACCAAAAGTCGATGACAGACCATCGACTTAAAGTATAGAGCAAAAATATAAACTATTCATATCTTTTAACATATATTATCTTCTAATATAAAATGTTATGCAATTTACTATGTATAATATAATCTTTAATCCCTAAAGTTAAAAAAAATTCTTCGGCCGCAGTGCCACCCCCAAAAAGTTGCCGCCCTAGGATATAGCCTTTTTAGCCTCTATATCAAATGCGGCACTGTACATAACCCTAATGTAAATAAACAATTCGTGTTACTCAACAAAAAAAAGTAAAACGCAATCCTTATGTATTTTATTATTGTGAAGAAAATGAATCAGTAATTACTTAATCAGTTTAAAACATAAAAATCAATAAACAATTATATTTATTGAAATATTTAGATCTGATTTTGAAATCTGAATTCAGATACTCATTTCACTACATCATAAAGATTGACAAAAATGACCTAATTGGAATCGAAGTATTTTTAATTGGAATCAAGGTATTTCTAATTGGAATCGAGGTACCTTTTAAACTAACTCCAGAAAATTTAATTTTAAACAGATGCAGGTTATAATTAATTAACCATTTTACAATATAAAAAACTTTAAACGATTATTTTCATTGAAACATTAAAATCATTTTTACTTTATATACTTATTTGTTTTAACTTTAATTTCTGAAAATTTGGTTTATTAATATTAGGGCGAGTAAACTTCAGAAGTGTCAAAATCTTGAAGTGGTCGTTCAATTTCAATGAAACTTGGTGAATTTACAGTGCTATATAGGTAATATTGTATTATTTTGAGTTCAATTGATTTTTAAATTTTTTAAATTTTGGGTTGGATTTTTTTGAATTATCGAAATTTCTGAAACCGATCATTTAATTTTGTTAAAATTTAAAGGTGTTTGAGATAAATTATACATTTTTAAATTATGAAATTTTGAATCAAAGATTGTGAAATTTTGCCTGAAAGTTCCATTGATATCGTCGATAGAAGCTGCGAATTATTTTTATCTTATTGGAACGTTTCTTTCCATGCTCAGCGTGGTTTTGGTGTAATACTTGGGGGTGCTTAAAATGAAAAAAAGATGTTGACTTGTAATGACAATTATTAAAAAAAAGTTATAATAACAAACACTGAGAACATTTCTAATTGAAATTATTCAAATAGTAGAAAATGACTGAAGCTTATTTTTTAAAAGTATAACCTAGAATATGTTCCATCTGATTCATGCGGCCTTTTTCTAATCTTTGTCACATCCGATGCATCAATTTAGGTATAACCAACTAACCAATCGGTCGCAATCGACAATTGCCTTTTACAAATGCCGATTCAAATAATTTTAATTGTCGATTCAAATGCATTCAATCAATTTTTGTTTCCTGGATTGATCAAAGAAAATATGCCCCTTGAAATAATTGAACAATTTCAGAAACAAATTATTTAACCCAATTCTTATTACAAAAGTTTGAAGTCTACAAAAAATGATTTTATCTCTTAATTGTCCTTCATATATTTTGTCAGGGAGATTTATAAGAATTTAGTACAGAAAGTTTGTCATTTAGTATTATTTGGTAATTTCATAAAGAAATTGTACAAACAATTCTCAAACAGTGTTAGCAGTGACATGGTTTTACGCCTATTAATTTTACGCCTGGACAATTAGAAGATAACATTTTGTTTACTTCAAATGACCATATTGGGAATTTGTTTATATAATTTGTTTCTAAAATCAACACATAATATCGGGAGACATATTTTCGTAATCAAGTATCACTCTGTCCTTAAAAGTAAGTAATGTTAATGCCGAAAGATCCTTTACAAATTAGCAGTCTATAATATACAGTGTTTGTTAATAGAACTTCTTTATAACAATTATCATTACAAGTCAACTTTTTTTTTATTTCAC
>JAUELO010000271.1:1595768-1613467 GCA_032357855.1 Amphibolips quercusostensackenii | reverse complement strand
AATTAAAATTAAAAACATTTTAATTTTAAGGTTCGGAAGATGCATATTTTTAAGTTGTAAATTTTCAAAATTAAAAACTCTTAAATTTTAAAGATGCTTTAATTTCAAATCTTATGAACTGAATAAATTTCGAATATAAATCATCAAAATTACAGTTTTATCAAATTTTAAAACTTAAAACTTGCATGACTTTAAATTGAGAATTTTTAAAATTAAAAACTCGTGAATTTTAAAGATGTACAAATAAAAATTCTCAAATCTAGATGATTTTGAAGATAAAGAGTAAAGTTTTTTTTTTATTATCTTACAAATTGAAGAAATTTCAAATGGAAATTATTGAAATTAAAATCACTTCAATTATGAAACTTGGAACATGCATATTTTTAAGTTGTAAATTTTCAAAATTAAGAACTTTAAAATTCTAAAGATTTATAAAAAAATTCTTAAATTTGACTGATTTTGAAGATTAAAAATTAAGCTTTCAATTTTATATCTTATAAATTAAAGATATCTCGAATTTAAATGATCGAAATTATAGTTTTTTATTGCGAATTCGCAAAATTAAATAATTTTTAATTTTAAAGATTTATAAATCAAAATTCTTACATTTTGATGATTTTGAAGACTAAAAATGTTCAATTAAAAATTAAAGACATTTCGAATGTAAATCATCAAAATGACAGATTTTTAAATTGTAAAACATAAGACCTGCACAATGTTTTATTGTTAATTTACAAAGTTAAAAAATCTTTAATTTAAAAAATTTATAAACGAAAATTCTTAAATTTTGATAATTTTGAAGATTAAAAGTAAAGTTTTCGATTGTAAATCTTCCGAATTGAACAAATTTTAAATCATTAAAATTACAGTTATTCAAATTGTGAAACTGAAAACTTGCATAATTTTCAATTGTAAATTTCCAAAATAAGAAAGCCTTCAATTTTAGAGATATGCAAACAAAAATGCCTAAATGTGTATAACTTTGAAGGTCAAAAGATTCAAATTTGAAATCATCCAAATTGAAGAAATTGTAAATCACAATCATCAAAATTAAAGAATTTTTAATTGTAAAAATTAAAAATTTAATAATTTTTTATTTGTAAATTTTCAAATTAAAACCTTTTCAATTTTAAAGATATATAAACAAAAATTCTTAAATTTAGATGATCTTGGAAATTAAAAATATGTCGAAAAACAATATGGGAATATTTCAAGTCGTTTTTTAATAAGAAAAATGAATTTTAGTCAAAGATTAAAAAAGATTTTAAAACAATTTGAATATTTTCTTAAAATTTCGAAGAACAATTTAGAAAATTTTAAAGAAAAAATTTTCAACTTTGCAAGATTAAAAAATTTTCAACTTTGCAAGATTAAAAAATTTTAGGAAAGAAACCAGTATGTTCAAGTTATACTCGTATTTAGAAGTTTACAAAAAATTTTATAAAGAATTTTAAATTAAAAAAAAAAATTTTCAAAATTTCTGGGAAAAGGTCAAATGATTTTCTATTGTGAAAAATTAATTTTAATATAATATTAAAAAAGATTTTTAAAACGTTACCAAACATATCCAAAATTGTTAAAAAAATAATGCTAAAGTTATAAAGGCAATTTTTTAATTATGCAGAATTTTTCTCAAATTTCAGAAAAAGTCAAATCATTTTTAAAAATATTTAAAAGGTTTAAAATTTTTGTAAAGTTTCAAAAATCATAAACAATCTTAAAAGTTTTGAAAAAAATTAACAAAATATAGATTCTCGAAGATTTCGAAAGAAAAATTACAAGATTTTTAAGAATTTTGAAAGATTTCAAGAAAATTCAAAAAATTCCTAAAGATTCATGGAGAAATTACGAATAGGTTTTTATTTTGAAAAACGAATTTAAAGAAAAAATTTAACAGGGTTTAAAAATATTTCAAATGATTTCCTAAAATTTCAAAAAAAAATCTTAAAGCGGAAATTTTTGATATTGCAAGATTTCAAAATTTCAGAAAAAATTCGAGTAAGTTTAAAAGATATTTAGAAGTCTTAAAATGTTAAAAAAAATAATGTAAATTTTATAAAGATTTAAAAAAATGTTTTTAAGAATTTATATTTTGGAAAATTTCAAAAAAAGAAGATTTTAAAGAATTTTGAAAGGTTTTAAGAGAATAAACAAATTTCCTTGAAATGTCTAGACAAATTTAAAATTATTTTTAAAAATTAATTTTAAGAGAATATAAAAAAAATATTTGGAAACATTTTAAAATCTTTCTAAAATTTACAAGATATTTTTAAATTTTTTCCAAACTTCTAAGATTTCTAAATATCTTTTAACTGAATCGCATTCTTCCCAGTCAAAAATATTTTTTTATTTTTTATCATAATACTTATTACCGTGTTCTCAAACTTCAAAATCAAATTCTAGCTCGAAATTAAGGGTTCAAAAAATTTTCAGAAATAGAGTGTTTCAAAGTGTTTATTTTGCATTACAAATGATTTTCCCGCCAAATTAAAAAACTACGCGCGCGTATGGGCGCGTTTGAAGATGCTAATTTGAATTCAAAATTTAAAAATTGAAGAAAAATTTAATAATAAACTCGTTTTTAGAATTCGTATACAATTTCAGATTGTAGTTGCCAAAATGGCTGATTGCAATTTTGACACCAACGTTAAAATTCAAACTATTCACGTGGATTTTGGAAAAGTAGAGGTTGGCTGTACAGCACTTAGAACAATTAAAGTTGTGAATAAAAGTGATGTACGTGAAAACAATAACTAAATAAACTAGAATATTTTTTTATAAATTTTTTTCAAGAAACAATATTTTGGGTTATTAATCCACAAACTGTTAAAAAACTCTATTCCATTCTTGTTATAAATCTTTAATTTGCTTATCAGGAAGATCAGTCTTACAAAGTTCAGAGGAATGCATTAACTAATTCCTTGGAGTATGTTTTCAATTTAAAAGAATATTTTTGGACCTTATCTCCTGGATGTGAATATTTTTGCGACATAAGCTATCGACCTACCGGGACTTTCTGCAAAAACACTGATTATTTTACAATAAGCGACAATGATGAAAACTATTGTTATAAAATCGTCGTACAGGGAATCTCTATTGGTAACAATTTTTTAATCTATTTGAAACAGGATGTCGACTCAAATCCTGGAAAAAAATTTCCTGAGAATTCCAGGTTTTTTCAGTTATCTCAAGTTTTCCAGTTATAATTTTTCATAGTATGGAGCCATTCTAATATTTGGTATTTTTAAACCATCTTTTTCAATTAATTTAATTAATATTTTTAATTTAAAAAGCTTTGAGAAATTATATTACAAGAGATATTCTTAAATGCATTAGCACCATCGATTGAGTGAATAATTAAATAATACTAAAAACATAATTGATCATTTCTTAAATTTTTATTTAGAGTCCACGAACTTAGATAATAATTTAAACAAATTTTTTAAATGTGGGTATTATATTTCATTCAATTGATGCAAATGCCTCACTTTTCAATTTAAAATATTGATTTTCAACAATACTGATGAATTTCGAACTAAAATTATGAATCTTCAACTGAAATGATGAATCTTCAACTGAAATAGATTAATTTTAAACCAAAAGATAAGGTTTTAACAAAATTGTTCAAATTTCAGCCAAGTAGTTTTATTTTTAAACAAAAAGATTAATTTTTTAACTGAAATAATGATTATTTAATTGGAATACTTATTTATTCAACTAAAAAGATGAATTTTCAACCAAAAATTGAATAATTAATTTTTCAGTTCAAAAAATTAATTTTCAACCAAACTAATGAATTTTCAACTAAAATGATGATTCTTTAACTAAACTAAAATCTTCAACTATACTAAAAAATACCAATTTTTGACTAAATAGTTAAATTTTGTACAAACAAAGATCAGTTTGCAATCAAAAAATGGAATAATTAATTTTTCAGTTAAAATATTAATTATTGAGGAAGAAAAAAAAGAATTTTCAATAAAATAGGTACATTTATAACCGAGCTGATGAATTTTCAACTAATATAATGCATCTTCAACAGGACTTGTTAAATTTTAAACAAAATGCGTTTATTTTCAATCAAAAAGATAATTTTTTAACCAAAAATTGAATATTTAAATTTTAAGTTGAAAAATTAATGTTCAACGAAAACTAAAATGAAGGAATATTCAACTAGATTAGTTAAATTTTCAGTAAAAAAATTATTTAAAAAACTATTTTTTAACAAAATAGGTAAACGTTTGATACAAAAATTATCATAGTAGTTGAATTTCTAATTAAAAAATATAAATTTTCGAAAAAAAAAATTTAATTTTCAACCAAGAGATAAAAATTTAATTGGAATACTTGAATTTTCATCTAAAAAGGTAAATTTTTACACAAGAAGATTAATTTCAAAACAAAAAAATTATTATAAATATAACAAAAAATAACAATTTTCTACAAAATATGTACATGAATTTTCAAAGAAATAGTTGAAATTTGGACTAAGAAGACAAATTTTCAGCCAAAAATATAATTGTTAAATTTTTAGTAAAAAAAATTAATTTTAGACCAAACTGATGAATTCTCAACTAAAATGATAAATCTTCAACTGAAATAGTTGAACTTTTAACTAAAAATTTAATAGTTCAATGTTTATTTTTAAAAATTAATGTTCAAGAAAGCTGATGCATTTGCAACTAAAATGATGAAAAATATTCTACTATTATAGTTAGATTTTCAGTTGTAAAAAATAGATTTGTCATCCAAAAAAAAAGAATAAAATGCCAACAAAATAGTTCAAGTTTTAACTGGAATAGTTCAACTTACAGCAAAAAAAAAAAAAAATAATTTTCAGCCAAAGAAAGAAGATTAATTTTCAAATAAAAAGATTAATTTTCTGCAAAAAATACGCACTTTCAGCACAATACACGAATTCTCAATCAAATAGTTCAATTTTAAACTAAGAAAATCAATTTTCAATCAAATATTTGAATTTTTAACTAAAAAATATCAATTTCTAACTAAAAATGGAATAATTAATTTTCGAGTTGAAAAAATTATTTCTAAACGAAACTGATGATTGTCAACTAAAATTCGGAATCTTTAACTGGAATAGATGAATTTTAAATCAAAAAGATGAATTCTTAACAAAAGAGTTTAACTTTCAACAAAAGAGTTCAACTTTCAACGAAGTAGTTTTATTTTCAACCAAAAAAATTTATTTTTTAACTAAAACGATTATTATTTATTTAACTGGAATACTTACATTTTTAACTAAAAAGATGTATTTTCAAACAAGAAGATCAATTTTCAACTAAAAAGATTAATTTTTGACCAAAAAAGACAAAGTTTTAAGAAAATACACGAATTCTCAATCAAATAGTTAAATTTTCAACTAAAAAAGATCAATTTCATACTAAAAATGGATTATTAAATTTTTGACTTTAAAAAATTAGATTTCAACTAAACTGGTAAAATTTCAACTCAAATGATGAATCTTCAACTTAAATGATGAATCTTCAACTGGAGTAGACGAATTTTTCACAAAAGAGTTTAACTTTCAACCAAGTAATTTTATTGTCAAACAGGTTGAATTTTCATAAATAAAATTAATTTTTAAACAAAAAGATTAATTTTCTACCCAAAAAGACGATATTTCAACAAAATACATGAATTTTTAACTAAAAAAGACCAATTTTCAACCAAATAGTTGAATTTTGTGCTAAAAAGATCATTTTGGAACAAAAAATGAAGCAAATAATTAAAATGTTAAAAAATTAATCATCAAGCAAGAAAAAAAGAAATTTCCAACAAAATAGTTAAATTTACAACCGAGCTGATGAATTTTTAACTAATATGATGCACCTTCAACAGGAATTGTTGAATTTTAAACAAAATACATTAATGTTTAACTAAAAAAGATAAATTTTAACGAAAAGTTAAATATTTAAATATTTAGTTACAAAAATTAATGTTCATCCTGTTAGGTATCCTGATTATAAGTCATAATTATACACCCTATATAAAAATAATCAACGTAATGTACATCCGCATCTGATTACCACTCAAGATTATTGATTACATGAGTACACGTGAAAGTACTATCGATTTCACTTGGACTACGAATATCGAAAGTTCTAGAACGACACATGGAACAGGGTGCACAGTGATCCCAACACGATGCGACAACTCGTTACCATGGCAACAGTAAGTCGCGCCGTGTTCCTCTGTCGCACAGCTAGCGCAAGCGCAGTACCTCTACATGCTAAATTTGGGGTTAGTGAGGGTGGAACAGAGTTCCACCCACCCTAATATAAAAGAAGGCATCTCGCGCATTCGGTAGCTCATCTACGTTCTATCTCCAGCTCTTTGCGTGTAAACTCTTCTCCCAGTTCATCCGCGCTAGCTTTTTCGACGCGTAACTAAGCTTGTTACCGTAGGCTCTTGCGATTACTCGTGTGTATCATTGTAACCTGTGTAACCTCTGTGTAAAAATATAGATTTATCAAAAGTGTTATCTAATACTTTTTTGGCGATTCCGACCACAACTCCTAACATTTTGGCAGTCCCTGCCAGGATCGAGGCAACGACCCTTTGTAGAAGAAATCAAGAGGCCCGATCTTGGTGACGAACCCTGCAGAGAGCAGAAGAAATTTCTAAGAACAAGTTCACAGATTTTAAAGGGAGAATTCTACGGAAGGATCCGTTAACCAGAATTTGTCGTTATAACTAGTGGCGAACTGAGTAACCACTTTACTACGTAAAACAATTTAATCCAAAAGGAGAAAGGGTGCGCGACAAACAGCGGTAAAAACCCTACGAGGCCCGCAATCAGGCGGAAGAGGCAACGGCCTAACGACTCAGCAACGCAGCAGCCAAGCAAAGAAAATCAACATAGTAGCCAAGTAGAGGAAATCAACGTAGAAAGCGGTAGCAGCGAGGAGTCTACGGTCTCCATTTCGAAGTGCCGACGCCCAAAAAGTATTGCTCAACGCAGGCGCAGCAAATATTGATCAATTCGCCAAGAGGTCTACGTAACTACGAAAAAGAAAAAGGTTGTGAGTAAAGTAGGTTAGATTATAAGAAGTGTTAGAAATTAAGAATTAGATTTTTTGTAAGGATTAAATGTTTTGTTTAACAAATTCGTAACGTTTCTGGATGTTGTAAATTTGCATATAAACTATAGTAATCCCCAGGCTTGCGACGGTATACATGCTAAGGTGCTCCCTGGCCTCTGTGTTCCTCAAAAAACAAAGAACTACTTTGAGTTTGTACGTGGGTTTAGCCCTCTGAGAAAATCTAATTGTTTAAACGGGGAAAATTTGTTACGCAAAAACCAAGTGAACAAAATTCGGAAAAAGAAATTTAGGAAAGTAACGAAAATAAATTTTTAAAAATAAAATTAGGATCGGAAAATTAGGTAAAGAAAAATTAGGAAAATTAAAATCAGGTGGAAAATATTTTAGGTAAATTTGGCGAATAAAAGTTAGGTGAAGAGAAAGAATAAGGCCAACTAGTAATTTGTAAAGACTAAACTCGACATGAAGACTGGCATTCGAAATTAATAGGGAAGACGTGACGTTTTTTACGAGTGATACGGAGACGGATTCCGACCCTACTGACAATAGAGAAAATCAATAGTCCTTTCCTAACGGCAGACGATGTCCCGCACATCCTCCCCTAACGTGAATTAACAGAACGCAATACCCGGTTCGCATGACCTCGGATGAACTGTTGAAATTAATGATCATAAAGGTGGAAAGTATGGAATCACAAATAAACGCGATAATAACGTAAATTTATTAACAGGGCAGAATAACAGGAGGATATCAGAAATACAAAAGTTAAGTAAATCATTTAGTTTTAGAGGGGAAGTAGTTACAGATAATTCGTTAAATAATACTGACACAACGGACGATGAAACAAACAATAAAAACAAAGGAAAAAGAATAGCTCGAAACGTGACGCACGCATCGCACCCTCCCAGGGGTCCACTCAGTCAAATCAATAATTCCAGTTCATTGAATCTTTCAGTCGCACCAACTACTGAATCACATCGTGGTGCAGGTAACCGTGAGCAAGGTCAGGCTTCCATTGATTTGTTGTCGTCTAAAGACATAATAAGAACTATTAGGGACATAAACGGACGTAACGACATAGAAATAGAAGATTACATAAAATCAGTTAAGAAAGGAAAGAAAAGGCGCAATCAACCCGAGTTGCTATTAGATTTTATTATAGCTGAAAAAATAAAAAGGAAATTTATATATTAGTTCAATTTCAATAACGGCAGTTAACAGATTGATATTGATGTACTTAGAAAGGCTTATGTTAGCTTGAGCCATATTTAAACTATGCTTAATAATATTGTATGTCTACTCGTATAGAAATTGAAAGACTATAGAGTAATACTGCTCTATAATTGTTACAGCGCTTAGGTTATGTAGCAATAGGATCGATAATTATATACGCTCTTTGTGAATGTAGAATATACAGATATATAAGTAAACGTATTCATAAGAAGATTATCCTTCTCTGTGCTAGGAACAAGGTAGAAAATCAGCCTAGTGTTGTAAATAACACGGCGCATACGGAGGTAGTACAACAACGATGCATTTGTAAAATTTAGGAAATTTCGAGGACGAAATAACGTCTAAAGTGGGGGTTGTTCGGTACCCTGCTTATAAGTCATAATTATACTAACTCTAGATTATTGATTACATGAGTACACGTGGAAATACTATCGATTACACGTGGACTACGAATATCGCATGTTCTAGAACAACACGTGGAATAGAGCGGAATAGAGCTGCACCCACCCTAGTATAAAAAGAGACATCCGCGCTTCTTCGACGCGAAACTAGCTTCTTCCCTTAGTCTCTAGCCCCTACTCGTGTAAATCATTGTAACCTGTGTAACCTCTGTGTAAAAATATAGATATCTTAAAAGTATTAGCTAATACTTTTTGGCGATCCCCGACCACAACTCCTAACAAACAAAAGAATGATAAATCTTTAACCGAAAAAATCAATTTTTAACAAATTAGTTCAACTTTTACCATAGTAATTGAATTTCTAATTAAAAAAGGACAATTTTCAACAAAATAGTTAAACTTTCAACCAAAGAGATGAATTTTCAACTGCAATGATGAATCTTTAACTGGAATAGTTGAATTTTTAGACAAAGATTGATTTCCAACCAAAAATGTAATAGTTCAATTTTTAGTTTAAAAAATTAATGTTCAACCAAAGAGATGAATTTTTTACAAAATATTTCAAGTTTTAACTAGGATAGTTGAATTTCCAGTGGTATAAAAATATAATTTTCAGCTAAACTAGGAAGATTAATTTTTAAACAAAAAGTATAATTCCCTACCAAAAAGAAGAATTTTCAACAAAATACACGAATTCTCAATCAACTAGTAGAATTTTCAAATAAAAAAGATATATTTTCAAACAAATAGTTAAATCTTGAACTTTGCAACCAAGAATGGAATAATTAATTTTTCAGTTTAAAAATTAATTTTCAACTAAACTGATGAATTTTTAATTAAAATGATTAATTTTAAACCAAAAAGATGGATTTTCAACAAAAGAGTTTAACTTTCAACCAAGTAATTTTATTTTCAACCAAAAATATGATTTTTTAACTAAAATGATGATCACTTCACAGAAATTTTAAATTTTTAACAAAAAAGATGATATTTCGAACAAAAAGATTAATTTCTACCAGAAAAGGCGATTTTTGAACAAAATACATAAATTTTCAACGAAATAGCGGAATTTTCAATTAGGAAAGACCCATTTTTAGCTAAATATTTGAATTTCGTACTGAAAAAAATCAGTTTACAACCAAAAACAAAATAATTTTGAGGATAAAAAAAAATTTCAGTTAAAAAAAATTAATGTTCTACCAAGGAAATTCAACTTCAACTAAAATTATCGAATACTCAACTGTATTAGTTGAATTTTCAGTAAAAAAATTAATTTTTATAGAAAAAACGAATTTTCAACAAAATAGGTAAATGTTTAATCAAAGTATTGAAATTTCAATGAAAATGATGAATCTTCAAGAAACGAAATGAATTTTTAACAAATTAGTTCAAGTTTTACCATAATAAATGAATTTCAAACTTGAAAAAAGCAATTTTCAACAAAATAGGTAAACTTTCAACCAAAGAGAAGAATTTTCATGTAAAATGACGAATTTTTCAACTAAATAAAAAAATTGCAACAAATAAGGATTTTATAGTTGAAAAAGAAAAAAAATTGCATACAAACTGTTGAACTTTCAAGCTAAAAGAAGTATTTTTAACAAACAAAAAATGCTTTATACATTTATCCAAAAAAAAAGAAAATTTTAACCCAATACATGAATTTTCAAGGAAATAGTTGAATTTTTGTCTAAAAAAGACAAATCTTCACCAAAAAAATTGAATAGTTAAATTTTCAGTTATAAAAGTCCATTCTCAATCAAACTGTAGAATTTTTAAGTGAAATGATGAATCTTCAACTGGAATTTTCAACTAAAAAATATAATTTCTCAACGAAGAATTTAATAGTTAAATTTTTAGTTAAAAAATTGATTTTTAGCCAAAGAGATGAATTCTTAACTAAAAAAATGGAATGGTCGACTGCAATAGTTACATTTGCAGTTTAAAAAAATTAATTTTTAACCAAAAAAAAGAATTTCAACAAAATAGTTAATGTTTCAAATGAAATAGTTTAATTTTTATCAAAAAAATAAATTTCCAATTAAAAAACTGATTTCAAACAAAAAACGAATTTTCAACAAAATAGTTCAATACAATACAAAGCTATTTTTACAAATAAAAAATCATTTTTATTCAATTTTATATTACAATTAAAAATAATAAGCACGCGAAAAAATTTCCTGAATTTAAAAAAAATCTAACATTTCCAGGTTTTTGCAAGTATATAAAAATTCCTGGACAAATCTATGTTCTACAGGTTCTCCTGAAATATATCTACGAGTACATATGTATTCCAATTCGTTTTTTTAAATTGAAAAAATTGAAAAGAATTTTTTTGGCAAAAATATAATTCTTGCAAAATTAATTTTGGAAATTAAATTTAAGAAAACATATTTTGTTTATTTATTCAGGTCCCTGTGTATCGATTGATAAATCCAGACTTTTATTTTACACCTCTGAAGAAAAAGTGGAAATAAAAAAGCGAATAAAAATTACCAATGAGTCTGTTGTTCCAGCAATTTTTGTATTCGACTTGGACGAAAAGCAATCTCCCTTTAAATTAAGTTTGACAAATGGAACCATAAAACCATCTTCTTTTATTTACGTCGATATTTCCTTTGTGCCTTTTACACCTGGAACCCACGCCTATTACCTGCCTTGTTTAATTTTAAACCAGGTAAGAAAGACATAAAAAATATTCTAATATCAGACTTCAGAGCACTATTATATATTAATTATATAATTAAATATACTCTCAAAAAGGAGATAATAGGGAATAGGGCGATATTTCACTAAAATAGGGAAATAAATTCTTGAAAATAAAATTAATTTAGATATCTTATTCCTAAGATTCAAATATATATTGCATTTTAACAAAATAGTTTAATTTTCAACAAGAAAAAAAAGAATTTTTAGCAAGAGTTGAATTTTCAACAAAAAAATATTTTCAAGCAAAACGGACGAATTTCCGAGAAAATAGAATCTTGAACTAAATAGTTGAATTTTCAAACTAAAAATAAATGCGGAAGTCTGTTGAATTTTCAACTAGATGTATTGAATTATTAACAAAAAAGTTCCATTTCAATGAAACTTTAATTAATTATTTATATAATTAATTAATTATTAAATTTTTAAACAAGCGATAAAACTAATTCAAGAGCTGAAATTTTACACAAAAAAGATTTTAATTTTAAATAAGTAGTTACTTAAACCAAAGCAGACGAGTTGTTGACAAAACGCGTAAATTTTTTAACGAATAGTTGAATTTGTAGTAAAGAGAATTTACCAACCAGACAAAAAACTAATTTTAAACAAACTAGTTAAATTTTTAACCACAGAGATGAATCTTCAACCAAAAAAATCAATTCAACAAAAAAAACAAATTCTCAAAACCCTCAACCAAAACGGATTAAATTTCAACTAAAGAGTTGCATTTTCAACCAAAAGAGATTTCAAACTAAAGAGACAAATTTAAAACTACCAAAGATTTTTTAGTCAAGAAGAAAAAAATGCAATCAAATTGTGGAATTTTCAAGCCAAAAAGGCAAATTTTCTAAAAAACAGTTGACTTTCAACCCAAAAATCCAAATTTTCAACAAAAATCCAAATTTTCAACAAAAATGTTAAATTTTCTACCAAACTGTTAAATTTTAAAGACAAATAGAAGAATTTTCTAAAAATTAGTTGAACTTTCAACGCAAAAATATGAATTTAAAACAGAAAATATAATTTTCAACAGAATAATTGAACTTTAGACTAAATACATGGATTTGCAGTTAAAAAATGAATTATCAACCCAAAAAAATGACTTATCAAAAAAACAGTTTAATTTTCAAAAAAATTAATTTAACCAAAAACGACGAATTTTAAACAATATAGTTCCATTTTAACCAAAACTATGAATTTTTAATTTACAAAATTAATTCAACCAAAAGTGACGAATTTTCACTAAAATAGTACAATCCTTGACTAAAACGAATTTTCTCTCGAATTTTCTGTAAAACAGTTGACTTTTTAATCCGAAAATCTGAATTTTTAAAGCATAATTAAATGTTCTACCAAACTGTTGAATCGTCAACAAAAGTGTTAAATTGTCAATAAAATTGTTGAATCTTTAAGCAAAAAACATTAATTTTTAACAGAAACGTTAATTCTCAATAGAATAATTAAATTTTGAACTTAATAGTTGAATTTTTGGTTTAAAAAAATTAATTATTAACAAAAAAAACTACTTTCAAAAAGATAGTTGAATTTCCAAGCAGAAAGATGAATTTTCAACTAAGAAATGATTTTTTAGCAAAATATTACTACTTTCAACAAAGTAGTTGAATTTTAAACGAAGAAAGATGAATTCTCAACAAAATATATCATAGTTGATATTTTTAAAAAATTATTTTTTTCAAATAAACAAACAGTTGAATAAAACAAAAATATACGGATTTTTACCAAAATAGTTTAATTTTCAATTTAAAAAAATTAATTTACAAAAATAACGGAAAAACAAATTTTCAACCAAAAAAGATTTTCTAACAAAAAATATGGAATAGTGAAATTTTTAACAGAATAAACATTAATTTTCAACCAAATAGTCGAATTTAAAACAAATTTAAACTTCAACCAAAAACAAAACAGCTGAAATTTCAATCCAAAAGGACGAAATTTCAACCAAAAAAGGTTTTCTACCATAAACAAAAAAAAAATTTTATCAGGAAAGTTAAGATTTTAAACTAATAGGTTAACTTTTTTTTCTTAAACTTTGACTTTCAAACACAAAAATTTGAACTTTCAAAAAAAAAGTTCATTTTTATCCACAAAAGATTACTTTTCTACCAAAAAGGATAGATTTGAAATCTAACAGGACGAATTTCCTATCGAAAAAGATTGAATTTTCGACCAAAAAATAAGCTTTTTAATAAAATAGTGAAATTTTAAATAGAATAATAATTATTTTCAACTAAATGTTAGAATTAAAAAATATAATATATTAAACTTTAACCAAAAATCAAATAGTTAAATTTTCAATTTAAAAGGACGAATTTCTGATAAAAAAGGATGATTTTTTAACAAAATAGTTCAATTTTCAAAAAAATAATTAAATGATCAACCAAATAGTAGAATTTGTAACCAGAAGAGATTAATTATGAACCAAAAATATAATAGTAGACTTCTTAACCAAAAATACGATAAAAAAAGTTTATTTTTAACCAAATTGTAAAATTTTTTATCCAAAAAGACGAATTGTCTACAAAATAGTTAAATTTTCAACTAAATAAGTGTATTGTAAACTCAAAAAGACGAATTTTTAACCAAATAGTTCAATTTTCAAACAGAAAAGACTAATTTTTTACTAAGAAGTCAATGTTTAACAAAATTGTTAACCTTTTCATCATAAATGCGAATTTTCTACAAAATAACTTAATTTTCAACTAAATAAATGTATTTAAAAGCCAAAAAGACGAATTTTCAATCAGATAGTTGAATTTTCAAACATAAAAGACGAGTTTTGCAGCAAAAAAGCTAACTTTTAATCAAATTGTTACATTTTTCAGCCAAAAATACGAATTTTCTACAAAATAGTTAAATTTTCAACCAGATACCTTAATTTTAAACCAAAAAAGGCTAAATATCAACCAAATAGTTGATTTTTCTACCAAAAAAGTTGAATTTTCAAAACAAAAAGATGAAATTTTCATAAATCAGTTAAATTTTTAATCTCAAAATGTGAATTTTTAACAAAAAAATATTAATTTTTAACGAAACAATTAAATAACAAACAAATAGTTGAACTTTGAACCAAAATATTAGAATTTGCAACTCAAAAAGGCGAATTTTCAACAATATACAGTTACATATACTCTTTAACAAAATAGTTGAATTTTCAATAAAAGAATTAAATTTTTAATGAAAGAATTAAATTTTCAACTAATTAGTAGAATTTGTATCCAAAAGAGATGAATTTTGAACCCGAAATATAATAGTAGACTCTTTAACTAATAAGTTGAATCTTATATGAAATTGTTAAATTTTTAAGCCAAAAATACGATTTCTTTAAACAAAAAAGTGAAATTTTCAACAAAATAATTAAATTCTTAACTAATTAGTCAAATTTTCAACAAAAAGAGATAAATGTGTACCAAAAGTATAATAGTAGACTTCTCAACCAATATAAGTTACCTTTCAACCATAGTTAAATTTTCATTTAAAAATATTAATTTTCAACAGAAAAAAAGGAATTTTCAACAAAAAAGTTAAGTTTTCAACCAAGTAGTTAAATTAAACCTGGGAGTTGAATTTCATTTGAGTACTTGAATTTCAATTAAAAAGTTGAAGTTTCTGTCAAATTGTTGAATTTTTAAGGCAAAACTATGATGCTTTTAAAGAAAAAAAGTTTTATTTCAACCAAACAGTCGAATTTCCTATCAAATATTGGATTTTTCAAACTAAAAATACAACTTTTCTACAAAAAATTGAAATTTAAGTAAGGAAATATAAATTTTAACAAAAAAGTTCTTTTTTAACTAAACAGTTGAATTTCCTACCAAATATTGCAATTGTCAAACCAAAAATACGAATTTTCTACAGAAAAATTAAAAACGTGAAAATATGAATTTTCAACAACAAAGTTTATTTTCAACCAAGTAGATGAATTCTGTACCAAAATAGTTGAATTTTTAACCAAATGGTTAAATTTTCAACCTAGTGGTTAAATTTTAAGAGAATAGTTTAATTTCAACCAAATCGTTGAATTTTTAAGGCAAAAATATAATTTTTTTTTCAAGAAAAAAGTTTATTTTCAACCAAACAGTTGAATTTCCTACCAAATATTAGGATTTTTTAAACAAAAACACGAATTTTCTATCAAAAATTAAGTTATAAATCTAAAAATATTAATTTCTAACAAAAAAGTTCATTTTTGTCCAAACAATGAAATTTTCTACCAAATAATAAAATTTTTAAACCAAAAATATTAACTTTCTACAGAAAAATTGAATATCAAATATAAAAATATAAATTTTCAACAAAAAAGTTCATTTTCAACCAAACACTTGAATTTTCTACCAAATATTGGAATTTCCAAACTAAAAATACGAATTTTCTACAGAAAAATTGAATTTTAAACGTGAAAATATGAATTTTCAACAACAAAGTTCCTTTTCAACCAAGTAAATGAATTCTGTACCAAAATAATCGAATTTTCAAGAAAATAGTTTAATTTTCAACCAAGTAGTTACATTTCAACCAAATAATTGAATTTCAACCAAATAGTTGAATTTTTAAGACAAAAATATAATTTTTTTTTTAAAGTTTATTTTCAAACAAAAAGTTGAATTTCCTACAAAATATTGAAATTTTTACACCAAAAACGCGAATTTTTTATCAAAAATTAAATTTCAAATCTACAAATATTAATTTTCACTAAAAAGTTCATTTTCTTTCAAACAAGTGAATTTGCTACCAAATAATGGAATTTTTAAATCAAAAATATGAACTTTCTACAGAAAAATTGAATTTTAGGTATAAAAATATAAATTTCTAACAAAAAAGTTCATTTTTAACCAAACAGTTGAATTTTCTACTAAATATTGGAACTTTCTAACCAAAAATACGAATTTTCTACAAAAAAATTAAAATTCAAGTAAGGAAATATAAGTTTTCAACAAAAAAGTTCATTTTTAAACAAACAGTTGAATATTCTACCAAATATTAAAACTTTCAAACCAAAAATACGAATTTTGTACCAAAAAAAATTGAATTTTGAACGTGAATATATGAATTTTCAACTACAAAGTTCATTTTTAACCAAACAGTTGAATTTCCTATTAAATATTGAAATTTTCATACCAAAAATACGAATTTTCTACAGAGAAATTGAATTTTAAACGTGAAAATATGAATTTTCAACAACAAAGTTCCTTTTCAACTAAGTAGATGAATTCTGTACCAGAATAATTGAATTTTTAACCAAATAGTTAAATTTTCAACCAAGTAGTTAAATTTTCAACAAATAATTGAATTTCAACCAAATAGTTAAATTTTTAAGACAAAAATATCATTTTTTTGAGAAAAAAGTTTATTCTCAACCAAACAGTTGAACTTCCTACCAAATATTGGAATTTTCAAACCAAAAACGCGAATTTTCTATCAAAAATTAAATTTTGAATCTAAAAATAATTATTTTCACCAAAAAAGTTCATTTTCTTCCAAACAATTGAATTCGCTACCAAATAATGGAATTTTCAAACCAAAAATATGAACTTTCTACAAAAAAATTGAATTTTAGATATAAAAATACAAATTTGTAACAAAAAAGTTCATTTTTAACCAAACAGTTGAATTTTCTATTAAATATTGGAACTTTCAAACCAAAATTATAAACTTTCTACAGAAAAATTAAATTTTAAATATAAAAATATATATTTTCAACAAAAAGGTTCATTTTCAACCAAACAGTTGAATTTCCTACCAAATATTGGAACTTTCAAACCAAAAATACGAATTTTGTACAAAAAAATTGAATTTAAATCTGAAAATATTAATTTTCACCAAAACAGTTCATTTTCAACCAAGTAGATGAATTCTGTACCAAAATAATCGAATTTTCAACCAAATAGTTAAATTTTCAACCAGGTGGTTAAATTTTAAGAGAATAGTTTAATTTTAACAAAATAGTTGAATTTGTTAAGCAAAAATAGAATTTTTTTTAAAGAAAAAAGTTTATTTTTAACAAAACAGTTGAATTTCTTACCAAATATTGGAATTTTTAAACCAAAAACACGAATTTTCTTTCAAAAATTAAATTTTAAATATTAAAATAATAATTTTCAACAACAAAAAAAAAATTTCAACTAAGTATTTCCAACTAATTCAAATTTTTAACCAAATAGTTGAATTTTCAATCAAATGGTTGAATTTTCTACAAAAATACTCGAATTTTCAACAAAAAGGTTGATTTCTCAAGAAAACTGTAAAATTTTCTAGCAAATAGAATTTCAACCAAACT